>PVIJ01007193.1:0-84793 GCA_004024925.1 Scalopus aquaticus | reverse complement strand
AAAAAAAAAAAAAAAAAAAAAAAAAATGAAAAAAGCATGACAAATCTTAAAATGATAAATATTTTATTCAATATCTACAAAATATAAATATTTGGTATTTCATTATATTAAAAAAATTTCTGGATCAGGACTACCATGTTGGGAGAAACTTGGGTCTGCTTAATGATTGCTTGGGATTCATAGCCCTTGAGATTTAACCATTAATTTGTAGCTACATGGTTTACATGAGATGACTCTGCATATAGTTTATAAAATGATAAATGTGTTTTGCATTATTCAGGTAGATAACTAGGAGTGGAGTTACTGGATGATATGGTAGATCTATTTTTAATGTTTTGAGACATTACTGTTTCCCATACAGGCTGGACCAATCTACACTCCCACCAGCAATGGATGAGGGTTCCTTTTTCTCCACACCCTGGTCAATACTACTTATTTCTGGTCTTTCTGATATGGGCCATTCTCATGGATATCAGGTAGTATCTCATTGTGTCTGTGCATGTTTTTAATTTTATTTATTTATTTTTGGCTAGAACTGGGGTGTAGGCCAGAGGTACAGGGGGTGAGAGGATTCACGAGAGACAGAGTAGGAAGCATGAAAGGCAGATTTACTGAAATACACTGCTAAGAGGAGCAGTAGAAGAAACAGGAGCGGTCTATCTCTGCGATATATGTGGGTTAGCTCCCTGGCTGGGGATTGAACTCAGGCCATAGAGGTGATAGCACTGACTCAACCCCTAGGCCACCAGCAAGGACCCTCACTGTGGTTTTAATTTGCACTTTCCTGATAATGATGATGAGAATTTTTTCATGTGCCTGTTGGTCATCTGTATGTCTTCTCTAGAGAAGTGCCTGTTATAACTAAATTCTTTTAAAAGCAAAATTTTAAAATACCACAGCAAAACCATTATATTAATTTTGGTATGTGATTTCATTTTAATATATTTAATATGAAATGTGATAAGGTCTAGAAGAGCTATACTTAAAATATTTCAATTTGTTAGGTGTTGGCAATATAAGGCGATCTAATGTGAATCTCAATCCTCAAATTCAGAGTCTAGTACGGAAATAGACACACAAGTAATTATCATACTACAGAGTCATAACGAATGTGATGATACGCTGTGACCAAAAAGGAGATCTGATCAATTATATAACTACATAGTTCAGAGAAAATTTCTTAGTGTTGGAAATGCTTAAGGTGGGACTTAAGGAATGAACAGCCAGGAGTTGTCAGGTGAGCAAGCTGGGAAAAGGGGAGGTTATTTTCCATAGAAACAATAACCATAACCAAAGAACAAAGGGGAAGGAAAGCAATATTTGTGAAAGACCTACTTGGCAGAATAATGTGTGAAGTTTCTCACACTTGCTAGCTATTAACCTCAGAACATGCCTGTAACATGAATCTGTCTCCCATTTTAAAGAGGAGGAAGCTCAGAAATGTCAAGTTATTGTCCCGATCTCAAGCTGTTAGTAAATAGTGGATATGGGTCACACATGGATCTCTCTGATACTAAACACTGGTATGTTTATTTCTGTACCATAATGTCTTTTCAGGGCATAGATCATTAGGACTTGAATTTAGGCAACATCCTCAGTGATCACAAGAATGGGCAGGTTTGGGAGACATTGAACTCTCATCGTCTCCCAGATTGAGTGTCTGGATGTGGGGAATAAGTCTCAAATGGTCCCAGGTGAGGAGAAAATACAGAGGAAAATAGCGGAGCTTATTTGGAATATATTAAGGGCTTTCACGAAGCACAATAGAAAAGACTGGGGGCCAGAGCAGTCAGGAACAGCAGCAGTCTTTAGAGAGGAAAGCACAGAGCTCTGTGGGTTGAAGATCAAGCCCCAGGGCTTGCATTTAGACAAGTATGATGATGGGGATGAGAGACATGATGGTATTAACTGACATCCTCTTAGTTTTAAAATAAACAGATATCAGAAGTGGGAATTTGGTTTGCTACTTTAAAAGAAAACACACACACACTTTCTAGCACATAGAGTTTGACATCCCATTCATCACAGAGGTTATCTACAAAGCAGTTACTGAAGCAGAAAAGACTGGACCCTCTCCCAATACTCAGCCAGCATCAGACCTGGTGTCTCAGGTGCTCAGGGACTCATGGAGACCTGGAAACCCAACATCTGGACAATATCTTCCTCATTTGCCTACTTCTTGAGTGGTCACTGCTGAGTGAGGACAGTTATACTAGAGAAAATTTGCTCAGACTTCTAAGCTTACCTTACTGTGTCCAATTAGCAAAAGTAATTAGATTAGAAATGGATGAAATAAATCAATTCAAATTGGTTGTTATATTAAGGGACGTCAGTGTTCACACCTGTTGTCAAAGACCAGAGCAGGCTCTAGCCTCACCTTGGAACTTGCTAGAAATTCAAATTCTTGGGCCCTATCCAAGACTTCTGGATTAGAGTCTAATTGCTTTCTGGGGAAAAAAGGTGGAAATAAGTATGCCTCACAGCACTACCTACTGTCTCTCTCCATCTGCCCCTACCCCTCCTAAATTCCTTCTTCTGAAAACTGGAGGATCATATTGTTTCTCTCAAATATGGGAAATATTCAGAATGTATCCAACACAATTTATATTGCTATTTTTTGAAGTGAGAAAGAGTCAAGACGTTGACATGAGAGAGGCCTTTCTAACCTACAAGTCACAGCCAAGTTATAAACTAAAATTATTGATAAATATTACCACATAAAAATTTAAAACTCCTCAAGGATAAAAATCAGTAAATAAATTAAAATGCAGGTTCTAAGCTGCGAAAAATAGTTGTGCCATATGCAGCAGATAAGAAGTCATTATATTAAAAAAACATCTCACAAATAAGAAAGATTGCTATGCCAGCAGAGAAGCTGCCAAAGAATAGGCATGAAAAGGCAATTCACAAAAGGTGATCTAGAGAGGCCAACAGATGTTTGTCCTCATGAAAAGTCAGAACAGCTTATTAGAACAAGAAACCAATTTTCAGCTACAAATTGGTATTAAAATGTTAATAATAAATATCTAATATTGTTGAGGGAAAACAGCCATTATCATAAAATGCTTTGGGGAGTATATACTGGTATTAATCTTTCTTGGGGAACAATTTGGCAATGCATCAAAAGTCTTAAAATATGCATGATCTTTAACCCAGAAAGAGGATGATGTTGACCTGAAAACAATTGATCCAAAGGAAATGATCATAAATATGCCCCAAAATTTGTCTATAAAAATATTCATCTTGGGCTTCCCTGGAGGCGCAGCGGTTAAGCGCTGCGCTGTGGAGCTGTCAGCAGTGGCGAGGTGAGTTCAACGCCTAGTGGGGGAGATTCCCACATGGCGTGGCAGATCTCTCCTGCCTCGCCTGCTGCTCCCCTCAGCAGTGTATTTCCGTGGATCTGCCTGTGCTTCTCCCCACTCTGCCTGTGGTGAACCCTCTCAACAGCCCTCGCCTCTGGCCTGTACCCCAGTTTGTATGCATAAATAAATAAATCTTTTTTAAAAAAATTAATCTTATGGTTATAAGATTAGAAAATTAAAAACAACCTCAAACTCTAATAATACATTGGAGGTTTATTAGATAATTTATAGCATTTCCCCTAAAATAAATTACTGTGCAGCTTCTAACTACTGTAATAGAGATGAAAATTTAATGGAATATAATCATGTTGATCACAAACTATTCAATAAAAAGTCACTTTGAAAACATTCCAATCTGATAAAAAAATTCCTTGTGTATTTGCAGATCTCTGTATTGCTACCATGTACAGAAATGAAGAAATAGAGTATCTTTGAGGACAGGATTTTGACTAATTCACAGCACAGCCCCCAAATTTAAAATAATTGCCAGGCACATAGCAGATCCTCAATAAATATTTGCCCTGTCAAAATATTAAATTACTTCTGCACTAAATTCATATTCTTCTTTTTCAAATAAAGAGAATGCATCCTGAATTTGAAAAACTGATATTGGATAAAATCAGCTAGCCACAAGTAGGCCCTAAGAGTTACTTATTGATATGGGACTCGTGAAATTCACATCACCCACTTCAATCAAGGTGACCTGGGAAGTGTGGAAGGAGGACAATATGTGATTGTCATTCAGGAAATGTCGGTCTACTCAGCTGTTTTGTGTTGCCTGTGAGTCTAAAACAGTAAGACTTTTCCACCAAATACCCTTAAAGAAAGACCTTTTACCTTAATAGTAAACTTTCTCTGTAACATTAACTTGAATTGGTCATTGTGCTTCACAATGTACCTAGTTTATTTTGCATGAAAATATTTGAAATGGTTTATTACCAAGTAAGATTGATTCTCCGGAAATTTCTCCATGTTTTGCTGTGGCTGACAAGCCCACAGCAGCACTTAGGTAGTTTTGGGAGCAGGCAGGGGTGGAAATACAGTCTTAGCAAGCGGGGTGAGCAGAGTCTAGTGAGCTGGAGTCTTCAGAGAATGTGTTCAGAAGAAGGGTAGGCTGACTAATTGACATCAGTATGCCATCTGTTGGGCAGGTATATCTCGGCAGTGAAAAATCTCATAGGGTAGGGATTAAATGAGATATAAAAGTGTTGAGTACAATGCCTGACATGTAGTGAGCTTTTAGTAAATGCTAGCTGTTATTAATTATTATTACCAGAGAGAATTTTCACATCCAGATGTCACCACCACTTACATTATCAAACTAATTACCATTCCTCTGATTCAGTGTGTGCCAAGCTACATTCTCTGCAATTACCCAGGCGGCTTTTTCCTATGATCAAAATAGGTTTATGCAGCTGTATTTCTCTCTGGAAATTAATAAACGAGTCAGACCTACAATGCTGGCCATCCCTTCACGGGCAGCACAAATTTCTTTACCTGTGGAATGGTGAAAGAGGCCCTGAAATAGGGGGATCTCATCAAGGTGAGGCTGGTCTCTGAGACATACACACATCATAAGTCTTTCCTAATCAACTACTGTAACATTCTTCCCTAATTACCACTGACAAAGATGTAATTTTCTAGTAAATCTACATTCCCTAAAACAGAAAATTTCAAAATATTTTGACCATGGTCCATAGTAAAAAATACATTCAATAATGTGATTCAGAACATATATTCAAAGTTTCATGAGCCAACACATACTCTTTATTATATTAATTACCTAAAATTGTAGGCAATAGCCACTGACCTACAGTGAATAGCCAGGTGAAAGTCAGTTGTGTCTCCCTGCTTCATTTCATTTTCCTCACTCTCTATCCCATTGCCCAGTATGAACGATACCGGTCCGTGCCTTCTCCACTTGTCACCCGCAGTCAGCCTTGAATTTCTCAACATCACTATGAGCCCACCTGTGCTTATAGCTACAGCAATGATTACCCTTGCCTGGATTTTTTCAGGACAATTTTAGTATTCTATCACTCGTGGTTTTGGGCTAGAATATAGAATATAGGCTCTTTGGGGTTAGAATATAGGCCTAAGTCTTCTTTGCCCTGGCCCCTTAAAATCTGACCTCAGTTTCACCCAGAGGACTTATATAGTGACTGATGATGTTTTCCTCTATATTTCCTCTTTCACTCGCTGATTGTCTCAGACACTGTTCTCCAACTGATCCACACTTGCTCCATTTTATCCCACCTCCATCTTCCAAATAGAACTTTGTCCATTCACACAAAAACATTAATCCCAAAGGATACACACACCCCTATGTTTATTGTAGCAATGTTAACAATAGCTAAGACATGGAAACAACCCAGCCCCAAAATAGATGACTGGATCAAGAAGATGTGGTACATATACACAATGGAATACTATTCAGCAATCAAAAAAGATAAACACATGTAATTCGCAGCAATATGGATGGAGCTAGAAGGGATCATGCTCAGTGAAAAAAGCCAGAAGGTAAAAGAAAAATATCGAATGGGTTCACTTATAGCAGGAATATAGGGGAAGCAAATAAGAGAGACACTTTTATCAAGGGAGGGGGAAGATAAGGGCTCAAAACAGGGGAGAAAAGAGCACAAGGGACTATGGTGACGGTTCACGGGTGAATTGGTGATGGGATACCTGCGGGGAATACACAATAATGTAAAAGAAGTAAGTAATAATAACAATAAAAAAATTTTAAAAAGAGAACTGTCTTTGTCCATTCTGAGAGGGAGTAAGCCCTTTTACTTGGTTCTTAGGGGTGTGTGTGTGTGTGTGTGTGTGTGTGTATGAACTAATTTATGAATAACTGATGAGTGCTGCCTTGGCAGTCACAGTCCATCCCACTGATCTGGCTCCCTTTTTATCCTGATTTCTTTCTTTCTTGAAGACACAGAAGCAAACATCTTGAGCCAGAGAACTGTGGGCTCAAATTCTTGTTTTGCTATTTATTAAGTGTGTGGCATTGAACATCATTTCCTGATTCATAACCTCATAGCAATTTTATAAAGAATAAATAAAAGAACTAAAATCTTATGTATATCAATGCCTAGTGAAGCATCTAGTACATAAGTCAATAAATTTTAACCTATTCCACTTAGTATTTTTGTAGTTTAGTAGTGAATGAAAATTTAATATACCATGATAACAAGGTAATATTAGTAGGTCTTAAGCCATATACTAAATGCTTAACTTGTTAAATACTTCATGTGCCTTTTTTGGATCTAGTCTTAGAAACATCAACAGAGCTCCTTATTATTTTACAGATGGGGAAAGTTGAGGTCCAAGGAGATTGAAACATGACTGAGGTTACAAATTAGTAAGGTGTACACCCCCCACACTAAGGGTGACCCAATTTATGCTATAAGAGCCACTGGGGGTCAAAATTCTCTATTAGAATCAGATTGCTTATTGTATATACCTGTATAATGACCTTTCTTGCCTCTCCCCAACATGAGGAGTTTAGGCTTTTTCCCATTTTTCCCCCCACCATCCAATAGGTTAGGACCATTTGGGAAAATCTTCAGCCTAAAGTAACTGGAAGAAGCTAAAGTTCATTATAGAAAACATTTAGGAACCACTTCACTCTTTTTCACTCACCATTTTGCATAGCCTTGCAGTGGTCAGTACTAAGTGTGCTGAATAACAGACTCAGCCTAAGGCCAAGCAACTGGGGCTGTGTCTGGGCATTCAGTTTACTGCTTAGCTCACAGAACCACCTGCCTTGATGTTTCAGCTTCTCAAACACATTTTTGTCAATTCCAAAGGCCATTAGGTTAGTGCATGCCTAACTACAGTACATCTGCTTGTTTTGGATAATGAGTGCTTTTCCAGCTGTTCATTTTTCTACCTTCTTTCTTTGTTTCCTATAGCTTGAGATTTTGAGCTTTCGGCATTCATGATTTTTTTCCCAAGCATTTAGACCAAATCTAGAATTATCTTCCTGGCATTTAAGAGGAGTTGGCTTTGTCCATTTTGAGACTTAAGTTAAATCCTGAAAAAACTACCTGCCTGAAAGTCTGTGCTTTAAATTATATATATATATATATATATATATACACACACACACACACACACACACACACACACACACACACACACACACACACATATATTATTCCTATGTCTAAGAATTTACTTAATACCTAGACCAACAGTTATAATTATTTCCATTTAGCACAAGAATGTCTGTATTTTCTTCTTTTAGTGAATTTATTTTTGAAAATGCAAAGCATGGACATGATTCCAAAGTCTAAACTATGTAACAAGGTAGATTCAGGAAAGTCCTGCTTCCCATCCTGTCATTTATACCCTGCTCTCTCCCTCCCTTCCCATGCCTTGAAACATTTTTTAAAGTACATACATAATGTTCACATCATGAGTACACAGCTTGATGAATTCTCATAAACTGATGGTCATGCACCCACTTCTGAGGCTCAGAAATAGAACATTTCTAGCAGCCCAGAAATTGCCCTTGCACCCTTCCCATGTCTCCCCAAAGACAAATGCTCTCCTGACTTCAGACACTATACATTAGTTTTGGCAGCTGTAGAACTATGTGTAAGTAGAATAATACAGTATACATTCTTTTGTGTTACACTTATTTCACTCAATACTATATTTATGAGATCCATCTTTTGATTATAAATAATCAAAATACTGACTTTCAAAGATTCTTCACTTAAAAATATTTACCAGTATCTTAATTCCCTGGTTATTGAATATGCTGAAAGAAAATGTCTATTGAATAAAATATAGGTGCATGGTTCACAGGCCACATGTAAGAATGTAAAATGGCATAGCCCTCACAGAGGGAAACTTGGCAATGTCTAACAAAAATTTACATGCATTTACCTTTCACACAGCAACATATGTAGTTAGAAGTATTCACTCTTTGTCATATTGTTAACATATTCTTTCATGTTACATATATAGTCCACCGTAATTTATTTATCCGTCTTGCTGAAGGTGGAAATGTTTCTAGTTTGTGGCTTTAACCAGTAGTGATTCTTAAAACATTTCTGTATGTGTCTTTTAATACACATATGTATTTCTGGTAGGTATATTCTCAGCAGAATTGCTGGGTTATGTGGTATGTGTATTTCAGACGTTAGCAGATATTGCCAAAGAGTTTCTAAAAGTGGATATTCCAATTTACACTTCTTCCAGCACTGTCTAAGAGTTCCATTTGTTCCTCATCTTTGCCAACACTTCATAATTTGTCTTGTTAATATTATCTGTTGTAGCAGGTATCTCTCTGTGCTTTTACTTTGATCTCTCCTGACAACTAATCATTAGTACTAGTTTTGATTCATTCCTTTATTATTTATTTTTTTGCCAAAAGAGAAAAATATATAAATATACACATACATACTCTCCTATCACACAAAGATTTGCACTCACTATATAAACTGCTTTTTCTCTTTTGCACATTATTTTTTTTCACTTAAATTATGTATGCTGTAGAGTTCCATGCAATATAGTATCTCAAGATCTTCCTTATTGTTTTTTTCTTATATCTTCATAGTATTCAGTTGTGTGACTGTAGCTTAGTTTATTCAAATGGCTGTTTTCAAACATTTCCTATTGTAAATATGATATAACGAATAGGCTTCTACATATGTCTCCACCTATTTTTGCTACTGAACATTTGGGATAGATTCTTAGAACTGAAGTGTTGCTGTGTCAAAGGTAAATGCATGTAAATTTTTGTTAGACATTGCCAAGTTTTCCTCTGTGAGGGCTATGCTATTTTACATTCTTACATGTGGCCTGTGAACCATGCACCTATATTTTATTCAATAGACATTTTCTTTTAGCATATTCAATAACCAGGGAATTAAGATACTGGTAAATATTTTTAAGTGAAGAATCTTTGAAAGTCAGTATTTTGATTATTTATAATGCTACCACCTCATATGCACTTTAATGTTCCTTAAATGTTTATATATTTAAATTGAGTTAATATAGTGCATATTCTTAAATATCAATATATAATTTTTTATGATTACATAGGAATCAAGAATTTTCCAGCTGTCAATTCAAGAAAAAGAAAGTGAGGCATTTGACTTCTATAACTGGGAAGTCCAAAGGCAGTCTGACTAGATTCAGTGCAGGGATCCAGGGACCCAACAATATTGGCAAGAATTCTCTCTCTGCTCTCACTTCTGCTTTCCCCAGTGTTGGCTCCTTTATTGGTAGGATTAGTACCAGTTTTCATTGCTCTTACAGCAGCTTGCAATCTCACAAGGCAACAGGTCTTTTCATGTCAAGCATTTACACACATCCCCCACCCTGCCCTAGCCAAGGATCCGACCCTGCATGAATCATGAACACTCTCTTCTGTCACAGAAGTGGCAGAGGGTCCGTTGACTGGTAGCACTACCAGAAACAAACAGAATAAAGGAAGCTGAAGTCCCCAAAGAAAAGGTTTTGAGTCAGCGCCACAAGAGCAGATATCATTTCTAGCTGTAGATGCAGTTGCCTGGCTACTCTGTAATTAATTTAGTCTCTTACTGGGCTCCACCTTCATATTTAGGTAGTTTCTAGGTCTTGTTGGTATAGATTATGTTTAATAAATACTCTAATATTCTAAACCTTTATTTCTTTAGGTGACTTCTCTGTGAGATTATTGGGTGAAAACATATGGATTTCTGACATATATAGTCAAATCTTTTCAAGGCATTTGCAGCAGTTCATATTCAACTGCAGTTGATGAGATTGCTGATCCCGGGGAGTAGGGGCAATTTCAAATTAATAGGGGTGTAATAACTTCATGCTTCATTCTTAATTTGCACAAAACAACATATACCTGTTCTGTTCACAACGGGTATCCAATATATAGCTCTTCTCTTGA
Organism: Scalopus aquaticus; assembly: GCA_004024925.1. Taxonomy (NCBI): domain Eukaryota; kingdom Metazoa; phylum Chordata; class Mammalia; order Eulipotyphla; family Talpidae; genus Scalopus; species Scalopus aquaticus. The sequence goes on along the minus strand of PVIJ01007193.1, from coordinate 74,530 downwards.
TTAATGTTTCATATTTTATATTTTTTAAAACACCTCCTTGTTCTTTTTCCAATTTAAAGGGAAAACCATCAAGTAAAAGGAAGGAGACTATATCTGCTAAATACAAAAATGTTAAGGACTTAAATTTCCCCTTTTATACCTAGGATTTGTGAGGTGACCTGAGCAATGAGCTAGATACAGCTGTGTCACCCAGTGGTGACTCGGGGTGGGAAGCTGGTCATTTCCTCAGTTTTTCTATTAAATCTTCTTTAAACAAACATGCGAGAAAGACAGTGCATTTGTTATGAAAACTAGACAGGCCAATCCTCTCATTCTTCCAACCAGATGTTACCCATACACTCATTTTATACAGAAATTCTGGAGTTGTCCAAGCTTACTTCATCACAGTGGCTCTTGGAGTATAGGCTTCACACCAGCAACATCAGAATAATTTTCAAACTTGTTAGAAATGCAAATTACCAGACTTCACCTCACATCTACTATATTAGTAACTCAGTAAGGAGTCTGACTGTGTGTGTGGGTGAATGTGTGTGTGTATGTTTAATTGTGGTAAAGTATATTTAATATTAAATTTACCATCTTCACCATTTTTAAGCATGTAGTGTAGCAGTGTTAAGAACATGTACATCAGTGTGCAACAAATCTCCAGAACCATTTTCATCTTGCAAAACTGAAACTGGGCCCACTAAATAACTTCTCATTTCCTTTCCCTGCAGTCTCTGGCAAGTCTATTCTATTCTGTCTCTATGAATTCAACTATGCTAGGTACCTCATGTAAGTGGAATTACACAGTATTTGTCTTTTCGTTATTGATTTATTTCAATTACTATACTTTCCTCAAGGTTCAGGCATGCTGTAGCTATGTCAGAATTTCCTTCCTTTTAAAAGGCTGAATACTATTCTATTTTATGAACAAAATACTCTATTCTATTTTATGCTTATATCACATTGTGTTTACTTATTCATCCATCGAGGGACACTTAGCTTTCCACCTAGAAATCTGTTTTAACAAGCTCTCCAAATGATTCTCATACATACTTAGCAGTCTGAGAACTCCTGGTAAATATGAAATAAATGTATAGTAATTAATATCATCTGGACAGATCTAGAACTATTTTGTAGATGTTTTAGATTGCATTTGATAGTATAGGGAGTTAATCTGTACAAAGCATATGACTCAAGGGAAAGACCTATCATGCAGTTTTTTTTTTTGCTGTAATCTCACACACATGCAGTATGAAGTCTTACGATGCCAAGTGAAAAGTTGAGTCATGTTTGAACTAAAACTGTTCAATTAAGCAGGAATTTGTATGATGGTAAAGTCTAAAATTAGGTTAATCTTTGGATATCAGAAACTAGACTGGGATAAAGATTTACCAAGTTAAAAAGATAAGGTGGATAAAGGAAAAAAATAATGGAGAGGGCACATACCATACATAACATTAACAGAAGCATTCTATTTTATGTTCACCAGGGAATTCAGCAAGTTGTTCATGGTGTTAACTATTAGAACAAATTTGAATGAGCTAAATTCTTTTGCAGTTACAGGGAACATTTATGGTCATATAAATAACCACAACATAGGCAATGAGATCACGTGAAACAGCATTAACTAATGGTCTAAGTCACTCAGTCAAGAAACTTGTGGTCATGTGCAGCACATGGGCTAAACAGGCTTTGGGATTGAAAAATTCAACTCTCCCATTAGAATTCCCACTATAGAATCCTGCTGAAAGCAGAATTTTGTTCTAGATTGGTTAAAGATGTGGCTTTATATCATAATATTTATTCTAACTCAAGAAATTAATACATATATGTGACTCTAATACATTTAATTTGAAGGAGAAAATGAACCAAATGGTAATATATCTGATGCCTGGTCAGAGTAGGTATTTAGATACAGATTATCTGAATAAATGAATGAGTAGATGAATGAGTGAATAAAGTAATAAATTAATTTCACACTTATTTATTGGCTATCTGTACCATGCAGGCAAAGGGGAAGACCTACAGATATCTAGAGATAAACAGGTCATCAGACTCTGTAGTGAGGGGGAAAAAATGAATAATATCCTCTTATTTGTATTGCATTTTTAGTTCTCACTACTAAATTAACTGCATGACCATGGGCAAATTATTGGATGTCTCTGAGCCTTAGTTTACTCAATGCTAAAATTAAGAGTTTGAGGATGCCATGAGAGGCCAAGGTTGAGGATTTTTAAGGCTTCTTAGAATGCTTGAGATCTGTTTCTCATGCTTCATTTTTGGGGGAGGGTGGTCTCCTTTATTAACTCACTCAGCACTGTGTGTTGAGTAGGTGTATACCCAACTATGGTATATAGCGACAATTTTCCCCTAGCTCATTAAAAGCACTTTCCTTTTTCATCACTATAAAACAGCACTGTTAAATATCAGGGAGAAAATCTTCATAAACAAATCACTATAGAACTCATACTTAAACAGTAAATATTCTGGATCCTGGCACAACCCAGGTCAGAATTAGGTTCTGTCCTACCTCTCCAGAGTTTCCAAGTTCCAAGAAGTGATAACTGAACACCTGCAGTGGGTGTGGCCTCATCTTGATGCCTTCATAGAACATTCTTTGGCAATGATTTGTGAGGATCTCAGGCCCTCCACTGATCAGCACACTGCACAAAAAGTTGAAAAAAATCATTTCAGAGTCATTTGTTATTTAAAGACTTGGGTCTTTATAAACATATCCCTCCCAAGTGATAGAGAAATGGGATTAGCAGATGTTGCTTGATTTTTCTTTTTACCTAGGGATTTCATGGTGTCTGTTTTTCAATTTCCAGCTAAGTATTAAATGCTTGTATAATTTAAGTGTTTCATTTAATTAAGCTTGAAAATGTATTTAAACTTTAAGTCAGCCTAGATAACGTGAAAATAGAAACAATTGGGGCAATTCTGCCAGTTCAGACTTGATCTAGTGTGCATTTCATTTTAAATGATTTAGGTGTTGATTAATACAGTTCGAATGGTTTCTGGGCAAACCAATTCTAAATTCTTGAGTCTTTTGAGGGCTATATTTATATAAATAAGGTTATCACAGTCTATCTCTGCTTCCCATTATTTTAAAATCAGCCCATTTGTTGGACCTGAAATTTGTGAGGAACAAATTTTGCTTAAAATTAAAAAACCAGTGCCAACTCAGTAGCATGAAAGACTTAAGCATTTTTATCATAGAAGAACCCCTGACATCCCAGTAAATATATTCCTCCAAATTTGTATTTACATACCTAGTTTGAGCATTTTGCTACTTTCTTCATTTATGGGTTATTGCTCTGCCACTTGAAATGTAATAGAATCAAGCAGTTTTTATTTGGCACAAATGTATGGTATAGTTATTTATCGTTTGCTACACCGAGTGATAGCTCCAAACTAGATTTAGGAGAAAACAATGAAATGAAGTTTACAAGCTTATCTATACTGTTGATTCTCCTCAAAGATACTAAGGGCAATATTTGACAATCACAGACAGATTGATTTTGAAAATTGTGATAATATCTTTTTAGTGAATATGTATCACAAATAACATCTCTTCATATGAAGGTAGTAAATTTATACACTATGTCACAGATATGAAGTACTTAAGACATTTAGGAATGTGCGCTATTTGTTTTTTGTTTTTTTTTTCTTTATTGAGGTAACATTGGTTTACACCATATATGACTAGGGGGATAGGTTCACACCTCCTCAGATGTATGTAACCACACCACCCCACCATCAAAGCGCCCATAGTTTTTTACCCTAAGCTAGTGGGTCCCTTCCCCACTTTGTTCCTTAACTCCTTCTCTAGTAGACTCAATTCTGCAGTCTATTCCTAGGGTTTGTTTTGATTTAGTTTTGTCAATTCCTTTGTTTTGTTTCTCTATATTCTACATATGAGTGAAATCATCTGGTATTTGTCATTCTTCTGACTTATTTCTCTTAGCATGATCCCTTAGCATGGCAAGTTTATAGATATATATATATACATAGCTGAGTAGTATTCCACTGAGTATGTATAACACATCTTCTTAGTCCACTGTTTTTTCAGTGATTATTTATGCTGTTTCCTTAACTTGGATTATTGTAATTAATGCAATGAACATAGGAGTGCATTTATCCCATCAAATTACTGTTTTTGTATTCTTTGGGTAGATAGCTGTGAGAATAATTATTGAATCATATAGATATATTTTGAATATTTTGAGGACTCTCCACACTGTTTTCCATAGGGACTGGACCAGTCAACATTCCCATCAACAAGGTATGAGTGTTCCTATTTCACTGCATCCTTACCAATATTCATTGTTTTTGTTTTATTTTGTTTTGTTTTGTATGGGCCATTCTCACTGGAATGAGGTGGTATCTTATTGTGGTTTTGATTTCCCTGTAAGTGATGCTGAACATTTTTTCATGTGCCTCTTGGCTATCTGTATGTGTTCTTTGGAGAAGTGTCTATTTAGCTCTTCTGCCAATTTTTTGGATTGGGTTTTTTGTATTCTTTTTCTTGAGTTGTATAAGTTCTTTGTAGATCTTGGATATTAGCCCCTTGTCAGATGTATGATGTGCAAAAATTTTCTCCCATTCAGTACAATGTCTTTTTATTTTAATAATAGTTTCATTCACTGTACAGGAATCTTTTAGACATTTTGCTTTTGTTTTCCTTGCCATTTGTAGTCCAGTCCCCATAGACAACCCTGAAACAACAGGGTTTTGCCTATATTTTCTTCCTTGTATTTTAGAGTTTCCGATCTTACATCCAGCTTTTTAATCCATTTTAAGTTGATTTTTTTGTGTATGGTGTGAGAGAATGGTTTAGTTTCATTTTTCTGCTGGTGGCTATCCAGGTTTCCCAGCACCATCTGTTGAAGAGACTTTCCTTTCTCATTGCATTTTCTTGGTTCCTTTGTCATAGATTAACTGTCCATATAAATGGACAGAGCCTACAAGCTGCAGAATGGAAATGGCAAGGCCTTTACATGGTAGCCCATGCCCCAGGTGGGTTACCTGTTTGCTCACTGGGGTCCCCTCCTCCAGACATGGCCAACATGTGCAGTAATGGTCTGTTTTTCTGTTTTACCCTTTAGAGTTTTTGGCTTTGTTCTGCTGCAATCTAGCCTTGTGTGTGTGGAGGAGGCGAGGCCAGCAAATTCACTTTGCTGCCATCTTGCCCTAGTAATGTGTCCTAGATGTACATTGGGTTCAGCAGAATCCAAGTTGGCTAATTTTTCCTGTCTTTCTTCCCCTTTTGACAGGAAGGCTCCAAGGGCCTTAACAGACCTGCCCCAAGGAGGTGAGACTTGCCCAGATTCTCTGTCCTTTCTTCTCTACCCCTGCTGCCCTTGGACATGCTTTGATGAATGCCTTTGACACTACCCACGCCTGAGTCACCTAATGGTTTTCCTGTTTCACAATTTTTCCAGGTTCAGTCCGAACTCCACCCAGAGATGTTACTCTGGAAATGGAAATCTGAACATGGCACAGCCTTACATGAAGTCCGGAGTAGTTTCCATTTCCTTTCGGATATAGTTAAAACTTCTTATATATCATTATCTCCTGACCCCTCCTTCCTGCCTCCCAATCTCACACGGAGACACCTGTTTTCTCCTTCAGTCTTTCCAGAACCACAGTTTCAAGTACACTCATGTCATCTTCCTCCTCAGAGCACAATTTTCTTGTTTTTTTACTTGATGGATACAAATGCATCCTTCACTTCTGATGGAGATGTTCGCTGATCTCCATGCTGAGTTAGGTGCTTTCTCTCTCTGCTCGACAGTGTGCTGTGCATGATGCAACCCTAACACTTGCCACACCCATTTCTTCATCTTCATCTGTCTCTTCCATTAAGTAAGGAGTCAGTCATTTCTGTAACCCTAGCCATTAAATCTTTCCCCTTACCTATAATATCTCTAGCAATAAGAGCAGTGCCTAGTATTCTTAAAAAGACTGGTAGCATGAATGAATTCACTCACTCATTCATTCACATTCTGGAAAACTTTAATTTTATAAGTTCTACTATTAAAGGACTTGTTATATTAGCAGCACTATGTCTAAGGCACCTCTTTCAAAATAATTCTGTATTTAATGTTATCACTTACAGGATTTCCTATTAGCACTAGTATTGCACACATCACCTGGGCCATGAGGCTTTAGGCCGCCCTGCAGCTTATGCCAAAATATAATGATGAGCGCAGACTCTGGAGTTTCAGCAAACATTTCAGAAAGATCCATTGTATACTTAGTGGTTTATAAAGTTTTCCAAGGTCTGTATTTTCATCAGTTCTCCCACAGAATAGAAGTTGTTTGAACAGCACTTACATCTACCCTGTCCTACTTGATTCCTGAGTGAAATGCTTTTACATGCATTGTCAAAAATATCGTTTTCTTTTCCAAGCAAGTTGGACCTATAATGTGTTCACATGAGTACTTTCTCCATTATCAGCTGGGGATCAAAATGAAAAATCCCTTGAACCTAGCTGCAAACACCATATTTTACTGTTGGGGGGTAGTATTAGGGGAAAAAAAAAGGGTTTCTTGTGTGGGAATGACTGTACCCAAGACTTATTTTTCTCATTACAAAGGTCTCTCTGGTTACACAAAACTCAGTACTGCAATAGCTTATACTAGAATAGTGGTTTTCAACCAGAGCAACTTGGCCAACAAACAATATCTGGAGACATTTATTTTTTTGATTGTTAAGGCTGAAAGTAGTGAGATAATATTTAGTAGGTAGAAGCCAGAGATGCTGCTAAACTTCCTAGAATTAATAGGGCAGCTTCTTCCACCTAATTATCCCAACTGAAATGTCATTGGCACTGAGGCTGAGAAAGCAAGTACTAGCATGGAACAAAAAAAAAAGATGCAATCTGAAGCTGCAGTGAGAATTTGTGATGCCTGTGATTGATTTTTCTTTGTGGTATGCTGCCTCTTTCAAGTATGTTCTCTCTGCACAGTTCACAATGTGGCCATTTGCTTCTTCAAGGTCAGCAGGAGCGCCTCCTTCACTCCAGTCTGTTAAGGCCGAGTCTTCTATAACATGATCCCAGTGATGTCCATCATCATTTCTGTATTCTGCTGATTAAAAACAACTCATAGGCCCCCTGCACAGGTGGAGGCATTATAAAAAGTTACAGACACTCAGAGGTAGAAAACACGGGGACCTGCTTAGGGTGTGTTACACAACATGTTGTTGTCTGGATGTCTGGTATGGCGTTTTGTGCTGTGTCAACCTGGTTAAGCTGCACGAGGTTGGAAGGCAAACATGATGGAGTGGACATTTTCCCTGCTGGTCATCATCATCAAGGCAGTGAGGGACAGATGTAGAGGTGCCTGGTCAGTTCCAGTTGGCCTGTGTCCAGTTCCTTCCCATTTGCTCACTACCAGCTGTCCCAGGTTCAGCCCCAAGGCTGACTGAACCCAGCACACAATGACTGCCTGCCACCACCCCTCACTTTCCTTCATGGCTGAGCTTCTCTGCCTGGTTAGTGACTCCAACTCCACCATGCAACTTTCATGTCCCAGCTCCTCACAACTGTGTCAAGTCAATTTCTAGAAGTTCCTTCTTCTATAATATTCAAGAAATTGAGCATCCCCTTGTCAAGCCTGACCAATACAAATAATATTCTACATTATAATCACAATATAGGAGAATATAGTGTATGCTTCTCACTACTAGATGCAGTGGTCAGTGAAATCTAATATAGCATTCCCAATAGAATATAACCTCCCCAATCTATTTATTGCTGTACCCCTTTTCTTGCAGCAGACACCCATAAGTATTCATGAATGATATATAATTTTGGCAAATACATATGCATATATATGCATACATACATGAATGCATATGGGTATATGTATTGTGTTTATGTGTGTGCGAATGTGTGTATACACACACACACATATGTATGCTTGTGTACTTTCCTTTCTTGTTGCTATTTTAGCATTCCTGTTCAGAAAAGCTCTTGGGAAATATAGTGTAGACTATTGTCTCAGTTATGCACTATAATTCCTAATGCCCATTGTTTCTACTATCACTGTTATTATCTAAATTGTATTATATATCATATGTGATATATAATATTATTCTCATGTATTTTATAGATATAGTTCATATATATTCATCAATTACCTAGGAGACTTGCTCTCTCCTGCCTAGGCAAATTGGTTTCTTAGTCAAAGCTTCTCCTCAGGGCCCTGAGAGTATTTCTACTGTCATTCATAACTCCTCTAAATGCGCCATCATTTGTTTTCACCAACTTTCATGTCAGACACTCAGTGCCTCTACGTTTGATGATTAAAATTTTTTATTATTATACTTAGTGTAAATTTTGTATTTGTTATATTTTTATGTTGACTTATTATAATCAGTTGATTTATTGTAAATTAAATGTCAAACACGTTTCCTTTTTATTGTCAGTTATTTCAGTCCTTTATAAAGAATTTTCTGGAATTGGTAACCAAGTAAGGGACACTAGGAGCTATGGAGACATTCTACCTCCAGCTGCCAGAAATCAGTGTCCCACTTAGCAGTGGTCTCCCCTGCCTTCCCTAAAGGATTTTCTGAATTGGCAAATAGTTAGGGACTGCTAGACACCAAAGGTATTTAAATGGTAAAATGAGTAAAAAGAAAGGAAATATAACATTTGGGCTCAAAATAAATACATAATATTTGTAGAAAACATAGAGAAAAATTAGAAGGAAGGTCAAAGTATATTCATAGATTTTGACATACTTATTATCTATAATGGGAAAGCATTAGCATGTAACCTCGAAAGAGATAAAGTCCTCTGTGCACAGTGCTCTCTTAAGAAGAGTGTGCATATTTGGGGAAAGAAATTATCATTTGCTGTTATTTTTTTTGTTATCCACAGTTAATTATGTAATAATTAATTATAAGGACTTTTGTGATCACCTGGTTTAATCCTCTTATTTTGCAGATGAAGCAACTAGGGCCCAAAGAACTTAAGTACTTGTGCAGGTCATACTAATGAATAGGATCTAGAAGTTGAAAAACACTTATTTATTGTCTCTAAACATTCTCATTAAGTCATCATACCTGAGGTGGCCCATTCCATCCTTGAATAATTAATTATAGTCTCTTTTAATTTTGGAACCTGGTTATTAAAACCCTAGGATCTTACATAGTAAGAAGACAGACTGGTTTATTCTGGTGATTATGTCCCTTCTGTTGAGTATATTTAGTTTCAGTGTTTTTTTTTTTTGTTTTGTTTTGTTTTAATGAGAGTATACATTTTTGGACATGAAAAGACCAGGTAAGATTTTATAAGAAACCTGTAACACTCTTCTACTCTTGGTCATTTATCTGCTTTCCCTCCACACTAGTTGAAAGGAAACATGAAAACAATAGCATCAAAAAAGTATAAGATACTTTTTGGAAAAAAAGAGTAAGTTTAACAAATAAATAAATTTAACAAAAGAAGTAAACAATTTATATGCTAAAAACTACAAGATATTCGTGAAATAAATTAAAGAAGACTTAGGTAATTAGGAAGACATTCCATGTTAATAGAGTAGACTTAATATTGTTAAGATAGCAATGTTTCCAAATTGATATACAGATTATATAAAATTTCCCTCAAAATTCAAGATGATTTTTTATAGAAATTAAGAGCAGATCCTAAAACTCACATGAAAATGCAAATATCAGGGGCCTCCCTGGTGGCGAAATGGGTTAAGTCTCAGCACTATGAAGCTGTCTGCAGCCACTGCCACAAGAGTTAGACCCCCGGCCTGGGAGCTTCCCACATGGTGCAGCAGACCTCTCCTGTCTCACCCACTGCTCCCCTCAGCAGTGTATTTCATTCAGTCAATCTGCCTGTTCTGCTCCCCACTCTGTCTCTGATGAATTGTCTTACCACCCCACACCTTTGTCCTACACCCCAGTTCTTGTATGCATAAATAAATAAATCTTTAAAAAAAAAAGAAAATGCAAATATCCAAAATAATTTTGAAAAAAGAAGAACCAAGTTTAAAATTTTATACTCTCTCAACTCAAAACTTACTGTAAATCTAACTAAGCTAACTAATCAAGATGCTCTGTTATTGGCACAAGCGTATATCTGTATCTTTTTCTTAATAAAATATATATTTTTTTGTTATTTTTATTTATGTCTTTTACATTACTGTATATTCCCCGTAGGTTTCCCACCACCAAGTCACCCGTGTACCGTCACCACAGTCCCCTATGCTCCCCTCTCCCGCGTTCTGAGCCCCAATCATCCCTCCATATCTGTATCTTTATCCCTAATATATACCTTAGCATCCCTAAAATGCTGAGAGTGTGTGTGTGTATTATGAATGTATGTACATATGTGTGTATACCTCAATGGAATAGAACTGAGAGTTCTAAAATAAACCCTTCCTTTATAGCCAATTCAATTTCAATAAGGATACAAAGGCAAACTAATGATAAAATGCAGTCATTTCACCAAATAGTTCTGGGAAAACAAGACATCTACATGTAAAAGAATGAGGTTATATCTCTTCCTGACATCCTATACAAAAATGAACTCAAAATAACCTAAACATAAGACAGAAAATATAAAACCCTCAGAAAAAAACTGGGAAGAAACTTTGCGACCTTGGGTCAAGCAAAATCTTCTTAGATATAACACCAGAAACACAAGTGACAAGAGAAAAACTAGATATATTGGATTTTATCAAAATTGAAACCTTTTGTGCTTCAAAGGGATACCATCAACAAAATGAAAAGAATGGAAGAAAATATTTGCAAATAATGTAGCTGATAAGTAATTTGTATCCAGAATATATAATGAACTCTTACATCTCAATAACAAAGATACTACCTAATTAAAAAATAGGCAATAGATTTGAATAGATCTCCAAGAAGATATGCAAATGGCCAATAAACACATTAAAAAATGCACATCACTAACCATCAGAAAATAAAGCAATGAAAACTGCAGTGAGATAACATAATCTACTACTAGGATGGATATATTTAAAAATAAAATCAACAATAAGTATTGGTGAGGTTGTGGAGAAATTAAAACTTATATACTGCTGGGGGGAATGTAAAATAGTAAAGTCACCTTGTAGCTGCACGAAAGGTTATAAGCATAGACTTAAAATATTACTCAGCAATTCCACTCTTAGGTATATACCCAAAAGATATTAAAAACACATGCCCACATGTGTACACAAATGTCCAAAGCAACTTTGTTCTTACTAGTCTAAAAGTAGACAATCGTAATATCTGCTACCTGAAAAATGGATAAATATAATGTGGCATACTGCTAGGAATCTACCCAAAAGACACAAAAACAAATCCAAAAGGATACATGCACCCCTGTATTTATTGCAGCACTATTCACAATAGCTAAGATATGGAAACAACCCAAATGCCCCAAAATAGATAACTGGATCAAGAAGATGTGGTACATGTACACAATGGAATACTATTCAGCGATCAAAAAAGAATAAACTCAGGCCATTCACAGCAACATGGATGGAGCTAGAAGGGATCATGCTCAGCAAAATAAGCCAGAAGGAAAAAGAAAAATATTGAATGGTTTCACTTATAGGAGGAATATAGGGGAACCAATTAAGAGATCAGGAGGAGAAAATAACAACAACAACAAACTAGCAGGCAACCATAAATAAGAGACATTCAGTGAGGGAGGGGAAGGATAAGAGTTCAAAACAGGGGAGAAAAGAGCACAAGGGACTACGTTGACAGTTCACAGGTGAATTGGTGGTGGGTAACCCACAGGGAATACAAAATAATGTTAAAGATTAAATAAATTTTTAATTAAAAATATAATGTGCCATATCCATGCAATGGAATATCACTCACTTATAATAATGAAGTGCTACCACATGGATAGATCTTGAAACATAATGTTAAATAAGAAACCAGTCGCAAAAGATGACATACGACATGAGTCCATTTACATGAAGTGTCCAGAAGATGCAAATCTTTAGAGAATGTCAATGAATGGCGAAGGTTGGGGGATTGGAGGTTGAAGGGTAGTGACTGCTAATTTTACAGAGTTTTGTAGGATGGTGAAAATATTTTAAAGCTGATCATGGTGGTGATCGTACAACTCGGAAAATACTAAAAACCTTTGAATTGTATACTTAAGTTGATGAATTGTATGGTTTGGGAATTGTATCTCAATTCCCAATTGAATTGTATCTCCATAATGTTGGCATTTTATGTAGTACGTGTAGATCTACTTTAATTACACAAAGTATATATACTTCCTAAATCTAAAAACATATACAGTAAAATACAGAAAAATGTTCCCCAAACATTTCCCATGTGCTTCCTGGATAATCACAGGGATGTAAAGACCAAAGTCTGGACCCTCACTGCCCCTGGGGCACACAGGTTAGTGGATAGATTCATGATTTCCAAGATAAGACAGATCTGTGGCTGCTGGCCAAGAGGCCTAGCAGTCTTCCATTAAAGGTGAGTGAGACTTCACATTGACTCTCTGGTGTCTTAGTTCCTATCTTCACTCCTTCATCCCTAAAATGCTAAGATATTAAAGTGCCTAAACTCATCATAAACTTATAAAACTAAACAGCATTGCTGAAGTCTATGAGCTCCCAACAAGTAGATGATAGGTAGAATTTTTGCTAAAGGATTTTATTTTTTATTCTGGCATGCTTTCCTCATAGCTGAAGGCCTTTAGCCCCTTTTGGTAGATTATAACTTTAAGCATTGAGTCAAGGGTAAATGAAAAAGATTAGTGATTGCCCATAATTTAGATCCAGATTAAAAAGTAGATATATCACATCTGAACCCTGATCATATCTAGTATTTTATCTGCAATAATAACTGTCTCATTGAATGAGACATTCACATTATGGTACCATGTGTTGGGCAATGTGCTTTAGGCAATGATACCCAAGTGCCAAGGTTATGCACAGTCCTCACTCTCAGAGAACATTCAACTCAGCCAGGAAGGCATTTTGTAAATAACTGTTAAGGGGAAATGTTGGAAGCTTGGAAGCATTTTATGTGAGGAGGTGACTTTTACACTGAAACCTGAAAGTTGAGCAGTTGACCAGGTGCAGTTGTGCAGGTGGGAGAGATGGTGGTCCAGGTGGTGCTGGCTGGAGAGAAGAGTGTTGCAGGATGAAGAAGAGCATGTGAGAATCTTCTAGGAAGGAACCAAAGATCAAAGAGTTTATATGGCTGTGTGTGAGGACTGAGGACAAAGGACCCAAGATGAGAACGATGAATTAGATAAGGATGGGAAGGAATTAGAGGCTGAAAGAGGTTTGGATTTTGTTGTAGGGACAATAAGAAACCACTGAAAAGTTTTAAGCCATAGAGAACTGTGATCTGATTTTTAAAGAGTTCCCTCTGGTTTCTGTGTAACAAACTTTCCAAATCTTCATATCATGATAGAAAATTTGAAAAAATTCAATGAACATCTTCACTATAATTTTTTCTTCATTTCCAAAACTCAGAGGAAGCTTAAAATTTCTTTATAAGAAATGACAAGTAAAATGCCACTTTCAACTGATGTTATTTAATCACTGGGTTATTCAGGGACAAAGCATAGAAAGTTTGTTTTTAGCCACATTTTTCCTCATTGCAGACATTTGAATTTTGAAATCCAATATAAACATGAACAAAGACATCTTTTAATTTCTAGGACAAATGCCACAAAAGCAAACAAATGGAGAATCAAAGAAATTATTTGAGGCCCAGTGAATAGGGTGGGCAGTGGATGGCAGACTTTGTGGGAGTTGGTATGCTGAAAATCCGAGCACTTCTCTGTTGACTATGAAGTAAGTTGAGTAGGACCTACTTCCTAAGTCCTGGGGATGTAAGACCACATTCAACAAAACCATCGACACTTTGCAAATGCAAAATTAGAGTATTAGAAGAAGAGGAGATTGATTTCTCTGAGTGACTTAAAGACATTTTCCTTATTCCAGTTTTTTTAATTCAACAAATACTCATTGAAAGTCTCTTTTGAGTAAGAATGATACTACTGGGTTGTTTACTTTGTTTTTGTTGAGTCGTGTGAATTCTTTATATATCTTTGTGATCAGTCCCTTATCAGTTGTATGGAGTGCAAAAAAAAAAAGAATGACACTACTAAGTAGGAAGAAATATGGCATGATGGGGAGCAATACTCACCCACAGAGCATCTATCTGTGCCATGTAAGTAACTTTTTACTCCAAACAAGCTCCATAGTTTATTTGGAGGACTTGCTAGAGCAAATCTAATCTTACTGTTACAAGTAAAACAATATTCCACATAAATTATAATATACCAATTAGTCTGCAACTCCAAAAAGTTCAGTGGTGTACTCAGAAATAAAAGTTGGGATGTATGGTAGAAGAGCTGTTCATGGGCTAAGAGGGCAAAATATTTAAAACACAATTGTCTATGGAAATTTAAAAATGCGTCGTCATTTATCTGTATCACTGCATTATTAGCATTACAAAAGGACTCCATTGTGATTCACTAAAGACAGAGGTGACTCTGAGACACAACACTTTGATCTGCACAGCACAGACCTGTCAATCATCTGCAGACTTCCTGCATTCTGGAAGCCAAGTGGCACATGCCTTATGCAGAAACTGACTGATTTTCACTTTCTATTACGAATTATATCATTATTCACATTCCACTGGAATCTCTTTGGGGAGGGTTGGTTAACATTAGTGTTCGCTGCCAATCAAATGTTGCTCCTTTCCTTAGCCTGTCCTCTTGTCTAAATTACAGTAGAGAACAAGACAAGAATAGAAATTGCAATAAAAAAAATTACAGCATATGTGACCTTTCACCAATGCTGTGATCATTTGCTTCTTTTGATATTAAGATTTATAATTAGAATTGACAAATGCTTAACATCTACTCATTTGTATCTTTTTCTCATACAAGTAAAAGTTGAGAAATTAGTTGAAATGGAAAGTGATTATTATTATTATTTTTTTAAGATTTACTTATTTATACATACAGCTGGGGTACAGGCCAGAGGTGTGGAGTGGTGAGAGGCTTCACCAGAGACAGAGTGAGGAGCAGAACAGGCAGATCAGAAATACACTGCTGAGGGGAGCAGCGGGCAAGGCAGGAGAGGTCTGCCGCGCCATGTGGGATTCTCCCCGTTTGGGCGTCGAACTCGCAATGTTGCTGCCGACAGCTCCACAGTGCAGCGTTTAACCGCTGCGCCACCAGGGAGGCCTGGAAAGTGATTATTAAGGCTCAATGCAGAATAATTTCTTTAAAGTAATGACTAAGTCAGGACATTTACTCAATATATACACTTATTTCAAAGCATCCGATTTGATTAAATCTTATTTCAGCAATATTGGGCCTCCATATCTTCCTGATTGGCAGGGTTTTTTTTTTTTTTTTAAATCAGGCATTTACTTTAAAAAAAGATCTTCTAGATTTATAAAAGATTAGGGTGCTGATGCTAATTCTTTTTTTTTCCTCTAGGAGGTTACACTTTCATATTTAGAAAAGTCATTTCTTGTTTTTTAATAGCAGGCATTTAGCAAGTATTTATTATATTAGGTGCCCGGCATGGTTTTAGATTCTGAAATACAAAGATACAAAATCATAATTTTCCTGTTTTGAGAAGCTTCTCTTTTAGTGAGGGAAGCTGACCTGTTTTAAAAAACCACACTACCATGTGAAAGTGCTAACAGATAATGAAAGCAGAACAGCCACTCTGTAGACAGCCTCCTCAGGAAACCCTGCACTGCAGCCCTCAGTGGTAAAACAGAATTCGTGAGGAGGAGGGAGAAAGGGGAGGCCTTTTAGGAAAAAGAAACAACATGTGCATGAGTTGATGAAAGGGTCTGAATCTTGGGGGAATACTGGCCTGAGCAAAAGGTTCGTGGGGGAGTACAAATGAGCTCACAGTCTAAAAAAGAACAAGATGATGAGTGAAAAGTGACAACACCCCTACACTCTATGCACATATTCAAATTATCCATCCATCCATCCATCTAGCCCCCTCCCCAGGTGGTATACACTATGCATAACTATTCTGCAGCCTGTCTTTTCTTAAAACATCTTGAATATAATACAAATTCAGTAGATACTATTTTTAGCACCACATCCCTGATGTAGATGTATCAACATCTATTTAAACAATCCTCTGTCAATGTTTGTAGTTATTTGCTATTGCAAATGATGCTGCCTTGAACATCACTATGCATTTACTGGTATTGTTTTTAGAGAATTTATCTGCAGGAAAAATTGAAGGCCATAGAGCACAGCAAACATTTGACTAATATTGGCAAATGACCTTCACTCCCGAAATAAGAGTGCTCATTTCCCCAATCCCTCACCAACAGCTACCCCGCTCTGTTAGTTGATCATAGTAGTATATACTACTTATACGAAATGTCTTATAAAAATGATTTCTGGGGGAAAAAAAAAACCCTTAGAAAACAAGAAACCCACCCCCCCCCCAAAAAAAAAATCACTCAGAATCACACTGTCAAGAGACATCTATTATTAACACTTGGTCTGTAGCCTGTATACTTTTTGCTGAATAAGCATCAACTTGTGTCCTGGCTGGGTCATAACTAAGATATAGATTTACTTTGTAGCTGGATCAAGGAGACTCCCCTTCATTCCAAATTGCTGGTCCCTATATAGCTCTACTGAGGAAAGGGGCCTGGGGAAGAATTCAAAGGGTTTCTGGAATTGGCACTCAGCTATGCCACGTGGTAGACTCTGAGGTCTGGGAATGAGACAAAATAAAATGAGTGGCTGAGGTTCCCTGAGGGAGAGCCCCTGTTGGAAGAAAGAACCTGACACACAGCAGACTCCAGGAGGTGCTGCTCGAGGGCAGCCCCTCCTCCCAGGACTACAGTAACTGTTCCTTGGACCTTTTCTGATCCAATCACTCTGGTGGGAAGTGCTTCCCAGAGACACATGGTGATGGACACCAACAAATAAGGCACCAGACTCTGGGACAGCTCTGTCGAGGCCACCTTGTTGCGGGGAACAACCTCGCCCCCTACCCCATCCCAGCCAAGCATAATGCAGAGGGAGACTTTTCTCTCTTATTTCACAATAGACTGTCCAGTAAAAGCAATTTGATAAGGTTGAAGCATCAGAGGTTAGTATGATCAAAAAGGATGTGCGTCCCAAAGCAGATGGTGACATTTGCAGATTCTTGGGCACAGTCACCATTGACCACCAGGGAGCCTCAACACTGACAGGCCAGTGCTGGTAACAAACCCAAGTGGCAGTCTGTACCTATTTGTGAACCATGTATCCCTCCTCAATGGCCTCTGAAAACACTCAGGTGTCAGGAGAGGAAGCTCTGCATAGCTGTCTGGGTACTCAGTGCCAGAAAAAACCCATAACGATTTCTCATTGCTACAGAATAAAACCCCAATTCCTTAATGATTAGCAAGGAGTTTTAAGATCAGGACCTTTCTTCCACATTTGCTTGCAATTCCCTAAGAGAGGCTCTTAACTTTTGTGCTACTGTGATCTCTTTCTGAAACAAAAGCTACTAAACACAACCTTCCCAACTCTTCTCGTTTTTTGTGACCCAGTTAACAAATTTTCTGTTATGGAAAGACTTCTCTGACCATTCAAGCCTGGGTCAGTGACTTTCCTCTACACTTGGGGAGTATCTTGTTCATATCACCATGTGATCGCTGTCATGCTATATTGTACCTGTTGGTCTGTCACCATCACACTGTCAGAGACATCTGGAAGGCAGGGTCCAGATCACTCATTGTTATATCCACAGTGCATACCACGGTGCCTGACACACAGCACACGCTCAAAACATAATTTTTGAATAGATAATTTAATGAATTGGTGACTCTACTAAATAAGATGGAGGGTAACAAGGAGTATGCATTTAGAGGAACAGATAGTGAGCATAATTGTGACCTCTTAAATATTTCTGGGTATCTCAGAAGCTATATCCAGTTGTGACTACTGGAAAAGCCTGTCATAAATGATTGAAGATATGGATTTGGAGTCACTCAACTTCTTTATTTTTCCTTTTCCTCTCTCCTATTTATTTTTTCTTAAAATTCAAGAAGATTAATTTTTCTGACTTTAAAAATAGAAGATTTCGAAAATTAGAAAAGTATATACAGAACAAACCTAAAACAGTCTTTGATTTGCTTTTGATTTTGAAAGGTATTTTCTCTGGGTAGAGAAGCGGGATAATGGTGCTTCTTTCAGCATTTTGACGATGTCCTCTACTCTTTTCTCATATGTATCTCCCCTCTCCAGGGACATGTTTGCAGTCATACTAATTTTTCTTCTTCTGCATATACCATATCTTTTCCTCTGGCTGATTTTAAGAATTTTGTCTTCATCACTGGTTTTAAACAATTTTATTATGATATGCATTGCTATAGCTTTATATTTCTTGCACTTAGGGTTAATTGTTACTCTAAGAGTTTTGGGTTTATAGTTTTCATCAAATTAGGAAAAAAATTTATCAATGGTCCAACAATGTTTTTCTTGTCTTCCCCTTCAGTAGGAGACTCAAAATTCATGTATATTCACCCACAGTAGTTCTCTCATGCTTTAAAAAAAAAATTCTTTTTTCTGCCATTGTACTTGGGATAGTTTTTATTGTTGTGTGTTAAATTCACCAATAGTTTTCTTCTACAATGTTTAGTTTGCTGTTAACTCATCTAGTGGTGTTTTATTCCCACACATTGCCATTTTCACCTCTACAATGGGGCTTTTAAATATCTCTTTGACTTTTAAAGTATATTGGAGTACAGTTATAATAACTCTTATTTCTTCAGCTGCTAGTTCTGAAACCTATGTTAGACTAATCACCTATGTGGTTAATTTATTTCTCATGGATCACTGTCTGCATTGACTGATTTCAGTGGCTTGCAAATCATTATTTCCCTATAGTGCGCCTATGTTTCAGTTGTTTCAAGTATAAGGATAAATCTGGTCAGCGTCACTCCAACTTGGTAGGAAGAAGTCAAAGCCCATAATGCAATTGTTACCTTTTTCAGTTCCCAGTCAGGTTGAAAGATCACTCTTCCTAGCTGTATTAGTAACTTTAGTTTTTCCTGGGAATTTTCTGCTATTGTTGCTCATTTTTTATTGTAAATTTAATATATTTTTTCTCATCAATTTGTCAGAGTACTTTATATGCTGTTTCTTGGCCCATATTACTTAGTCTCAGCAATGAGACAATGACTTGCCATCAGAAATTTGTTTTGCACACATGAAGGGAGATATAAATCAGCATTTGGTTCTTACAGTTTTCTTGGCTCTAATACACTTGAGAGGCACAATGCACTCTCATCAGTAAGAGCGGCTCATTATTATAGCAGAAATTCTTACAGAGAAGAGAAAAAACAACCCACCACTCCTCTGCACTAACCCAGAGGGTGTGCCAGTTTCTCTGTAGGGGCTCAGAAAAATGTGTAGCTTGAAAGAGTTCCTGAAGTGATTTTGATAAGCTCAATTAACGTGGTGGTCTTCTCTGTTGAAGAGACATAAATCTCTGTTGAGATCCACCGACAGAAACACCTGTTATCAGGGTGGTAATTCCTTATTAGAAACTCTGGATGGTAGCAATGATGTATCAAGGCTATTCTCAGTATTTCCAAATCCTAATGAATTTTTAGCGTTTTCAAAACATCTAAAGACAGTTGTAGATGAAAAAGATGATAGATAACCTGGAAAGTCAATTCTTTGCTTTTATTTGGAGGTGTAGCTACTGGGTGTAGTAACACTACTGACTTCATGCTAATCAGAGGCAGATGGGTAGGTATATATGTATTGAGTTGTCAGAAAAGTCATGACATGGGAAACATGGAAAAAATGCATCATGACTTTTCCATTAACCCAATAGTATGTAATTAATAAGTAGAAAATAGAAATTGAATTCATTTTATTTAACAAGGGTAGTTTGCTTGATACTAGATATTACCTTTCAAAACATGCAGTCCCTGAAAGAAACGAATAAATGAATGTGTTCTTGTTAGTGACAAAGCTGAAAACCATACTATAGATCAGCTCGTTGGATTTCTTAAGCACAGAATTACATTGGGAGTTCAAATTCACTAAGATTACAACTCTTGAGAAGAAAATAGAACTAGCAGGGAGAGAATCAAGGACAACCCTTTTCTTATATAGACCTGGGAAATGATTGTTTTCTGTTATTACTTAGACTCTCTTTTTCTTACTTTCCAAGTCATGTCACATACAACCCGATTTCATTCCTTTCTTAGATGCTGGGTTCCAAATCTTCTTGCCAGCAAAAATCTCCACAGCATTGCACTGCTGTGCTTTTCAAAAGCATCTCACAGCAGAGTGAAGCTTCTCACATTTCTAAAATATCTAGGTTGCATAAGATGGTCAAACTCTTTTAATTATGGGAATGTGAGCTTCATGTTACATTGTGTGTGTGTGTGTGTGTGTGTGTGTGTGTGTAAAATAAAAGATAGATAACATAAAATGTACCATTGTAGCCATTTAAAAGCTTGTGATTAATTGGCATTAAGTACATTTACAATGCTGCACAACCATCACCATCATCTACTCCCAGAACTTTTTCATCACCTCAAACAAATCTTGTGAGTTCATTTTTGAAGTGAAAAGATGTATAACTGCTCACAGTAGAAAAACGTTTTAGAGAATCTTTGTTCAATCTTTCCCTCTAAGAGGAAGGAAATGATTTTATGGCATGTTCCACCACAACTCTCAGAAGCAGCCTACTTTAAATACATCTTTACCATTAATTGAAGTCAATCAAATAAAATAATTCCAATGACAATAACAGGTTAAAATTTAAAGAACTAAACTGAAAACAGTCCAATAATGCTTCACATGCATTCATGCTCTGTTTTCCTTTCTATTAATAGAATATCGTTTTGAAGACTTGGCAGTCTCTTTGAAAGCAAAGAGCCGAGTAATCCCCTGCCTGTACAAGCACCCTGTCACACATCCCTAGTGAAGAGAATGGAGTCAGTCACCAGACCAAGCCAGAAATCTGAGCAATGACCTCTACCTGTCCAACTTCATTGACTTGATACAAACATTTATTGAGTGTTTTACCACATACTAGGCACCGCTCAAGGCTCATACAATACAGTGGGGAACCAGACACATAAAGACCACCCTTACCCTCTACTTCTTTCCTATCATTTAGAGTTAATTTCCAAGTCCAGTCTTACCACTCAAAACTCAAATCCATCCTTTCTTTCTACCTCCTCATTTCAGACAGGTCCTCCTAATTGTCTCCTTTCCATTATTAATTGATTAAATATATATTGATTGAGTGATGCGCTGAGCCAATATTGTGCTAGCTAATGAGGGTACTATGATTAGCAAGACAGGTGGGAAGAAAAAATTCAGTCTAAGAGAAAAAAAAACATTAATTACCACGTGCAGTAAAGTGTGATGAGAGGAGAGTTGTAATGAATATGTCCAGTGTTAGTAGGGGCTTAAATCAGTCAAGAAAGTAGAGCAGCATGTCTTTGAGAAAGAGAAGATTGCACTGAAATCTGAATGCAAGATAAACTTGCCAGAGACAGGTAAGTACAATGTTGTAGGCAAAGAAAACTATTCTTTTGTAGTTCCAGAGGAGTGGAACAAGAGTTTGACCCCTTGAGGAATGAGAAGAAAACCCACCATGTCTGGAATGGAAAGACCAAGGAAGTAGAAGTGGTATTGAAACTGGATGGGCACCTGGATTGGACCTGCTTGAGCAAGAACTTGTGAGCCCTTAAAGATATTGTTTTTTTGTAAGTACATTGTTTAGTGGGCAGCAACCAGATCTGATTTGCATTGTTATTTGATTGGTGAGAATGGATTGGGAGCTCTTTGAAGAATGAATGGCAGTTAGAATGAAGAGATGAAGGAAAGGTTGGATTTCACTCCATCCTCTCAAGTTCATGTACTGAACTATGGTCAAAATGACCTAATAAAAACAAATACTTATCCTAGTGATGTTCCACTTGATTTCTCACTGTTCAGTAATTCTTCATTGCTTATGGATAAACAATAACTTCCTTGGTCTTTTAGGTTCTTCCTGAGCTGATGTCAGCTTGCCTCTGTAGGTGTCTTTCCACTTTCCACCGTCTATCTCAGGTTCAACCTCACTGAGTTGGCTCACTGTTCACTGATGTAGCACTGTTTCTCCTATTCTTGGAGCACCCTGTACCCACCTCTATGCTTATGATCTTGGTTTATTCATAACTTCCCTTCCTTGAGTCAAGACTGGGTCAGAGTCCTTATCATGTGTTCCTGTCCTAACTCTATAGTAGCACCTTGTCTGTTTTCTCATCTGTCTTTCCTGATATAAGCTCATCGAGGTCAAGGATTTGTCCATGTTTGAATCACCAACACAAAGACTTGAATGTGAGTTCAACATAGAAAGAATCTATGAATAAATGAGTAACAGTCTTTCAAACACTTGCTGTAATAATTAGACATGGAGTCCTAGAAGACTTGAATAAGACTGGCAATTTTCAAGGGAACCCCCCATCCCCCAATAGAGCACCTAAGGGAAGGCATACTTAATTTAGAATAGATCAGTTCTCAGGCAATTAAACAGAAAATATGATCTGTAATTCGAATGTTGTTTTGCATCATGCTAATCTCTACTGTGATTTGAAGTATTCAGCATTAAGTTTCTGACATATGATAAAAATCAATTTTTTTAAGGTTTGGAGAAATTAAATGTCTTAAATAGGCATTGCTCTTATTATAAAACAAAGATAGATTACTTAAAATTGTATAGTGGTTAAAGATGTTTTACTGCTGACAGATTTCAGGAATCTCTGTTAATGTGGAATTAAAACTAAAAAATGGAGAGTAATATTTTGTCATCTAACGGCAAGTGGGTAGGGGAGTTAGGGAGATTATAATTAGCCTAGCAATAGTTTTGGGAATACACACAAGTGCCTTAAAATTTCTTAATGATTTGCAACAATTTTAATTTTTTTAATTTCATTTGAAATGACACTTGGATTACATTTATGCAAAATGCTGGAAAATCGAATTAATACCATTTAGACACACTTTGGGAAATAATGTTCTGTCAACATCCTAGTAACTTCCCTTTTAATTCTGTGAGTTTTGACGTGGAGGGGTAAGGCTGGTGCCACCACAAAGCAGAGGGCACAATATGCACAATCAAATCAAAAGATTTGGTGTCATTTTGTTACTGGAATCCAGCTGCCTCAGAGGTGGGAGCCAGCAGGAACAATGGTGTTCTCTTACCCTGCTGCTCCACCACAAGTCAGTTGTGGCAGTTACTCCTCAGAGCAAAGTAACTGCCCTTTTGTCAGTACTGGAAGTTGCTGGATTGTGTACCTCCTGGATTGTGGAATGGACCAATCAAGTGTGAACGATGAGCTGACTGGTTCTAACTTGTCCAATCAGCCACAGGACTGAAAAATGATCCAATAAGACTTGTGGGTGGAGCACCCTGAAAGAGGATATAAGCCAGGATTGGAGGGAGCTGTGGAGAGACAATGCCACTCCCAAAGAGGAAAGATGATGCCAGACTGAAGGAAGAAAAGAGATGGTTTCGGCCTATGAAGGAAGAAGAAATAAGGGGAATACTCTGTTCCTGACCTCCGAAGAAAGAGGAAAGGAAGCATCCAGCAGCCAGCCTCCAAGGAAGGGAGAGAAGGCAAAGACTTCTGTCAGAGACTGGCCTCTGGTCCTGTCTCTGACATTGTCTGAAAGGAGCACCACAGGCCCTAGGCCTGTTGTCTCAAAGAGCTGTTTGTTGTTGGTATAACCCAACAACTCACAAAGAGCTGTTAACACTGGGAGTATCTGACACTGCCTCTGAGGGACCAGTAGTGACCATCACTGCTGGCCAGTGCTGGCCAGCACTCCTGGTGACCAGTGGCGACCATCACTGATGCTATCTGGGTGAGATAATTAGCCACTGTGGATACAGTAAGCTCTTTGTTTCCCGTTTGTAAAATAAACCCCATCATTGTTGTTCCTGGAGCCTGAGGTCTCTTGGTATTGTATGTGCAGGTGAGAACCCACAGATAGTGACCTGTCTTCTTATTGGGCACTGTCCTTTGTTAGGCTATAGCCCATAGACCTATGTTGTGTAGGTTTTGTATTGCTATAGCCCTTGGTTTTGGTTTTTGGCCTTTTAGGGCTTTTTGGTGGCTCTCTGGTCTCAGAACTTGGGCAGGTGGGTGACCATTCTATCCTTCCATCTGGCCTCCTCTCTTGTTGCCCTCTGCCCTGTCTGCCCGTTTCAATTTTAGATTTTTCTTTCTTTTTTTTTTTACAAAGCACATCTAATCCATCAGTAACTTTGTTGGCTCTAACTTCAAAGTTAATCCAGAATGCAAATACTTCTCACTCCTTTTACCACCACCATCTGGGTCCAACGAATCATACTCTCTCACTTAGATTACTGAGAATGCCTCTTCTCCCTGCTTTCACCCTTGCTACCCAGTATCCATGCCTCATAATCTATGCTCCACACAGCACCCAGAACAATCCTTTTAAAACATGCCAAGCTTCTAGAAGTCCCAACGTGCTGTCAATATTGGATGGTTTCACTTATATGCAAAATGACACTATGCAAGCAAAGTGCCAGGATAAACAAAAAAGACAAAACTTGCAAGCTGACCATACATCTGAAGCATACAGCAGGAAAGGGGGAGGAACAGGTCAAAACAGGAGGGAAGAGCACAAGGGACTGTAGTGATGGGTCATGGGTGCAATGCTGGTGGGAGAAGTACAGGGACTATACTGGAGGGGAGAAATCAAATACCACCCAAAAATCAACAAAGATCGAAGAAATAACAAACAAAAATCCCCCAAATATAACAGACCCAATAACTCCTCTGACCAAACCTCTAATTGCTTTCCATCTCAGATGAGTCAAAGACCTTGCATTGGTGTGGTGGACAGTTTCTGAGATGGCTACCATTATCTTCACATCCTCATTTTCATGTCCTTACAAGGTCATCCCCTTCCATGCACAATCAGGAATCTGTGACATACAATTCTAGTGCATAAAAGGCTTTGCGGCTTCTGCTCAGGCTCTTGCATTGCTTTGTCAGAGATAATCCAGTTTCTGTGTAAAAACCTCCATGGAGGGACCACATGGAAATAAGGCAGCACCAACTTGTCTGCTGTGTGCTGACTCAGGTTGGAAGCGCCTCCTCCAGTCCCTGTCGAGTCTCAGATGATTGTAATTCCAGCTGACATCTGAGTGAACCTCATGAGGAACTCCAAGCTAACACCGTCCAGCTATGCCACTACACTCCTGAATTCCTCGTACACAGAAAACGAAGGAGGAAATAGTTATTAAGTCACCAAGTTTTGGGGTGATTTGTTACACAGCAAAAGATAGCTAGTACAATTTTGCCCTGGTATGGCTGCTGGTGCCCTTCTAGCCTCACCTCCAACTTCCTTCCCTGACTCCCTTACTCACCTCCAGCCACACAGGCATGCTCCCACTTTAGCATATTTCTTTGCACTGTAGTCCCTCTTCCTGGGCTGATTTTGTGCCCACAGCTTGCTATCATCTCTTCCAGCCAACAGCCCCATACATTTCTTCTTCATGCCTCTTTCCCATCTCATCTTTTTCATAGTACTTATAATCATCTAACCTACTGCATATTTACTTATTTGTGTACTACCTGTCCTCTAGAAGGTAAACTCACAGAGACAGGGACTTTTAATATTTTATTCAGTATTGAATCCCCTGCACCTATAGCGCCTGTTACTTAGAGCCACTCAATAAATATTTGTTGAATATTGAATGCAGGCAAGAATAAAGGAATGAATGGAGGAAATGCAATCTCCTCAGAAGGGCTCGAGGAAATTCTTATGAATAACAAGGATTATTTTGCTGTGCTTCAATCCTGCCTCTGCGGTTTAGCTACACTGGGGCCACATGCCAGTTTCTTTCAATTTCATGTGTAAGTCAAGAAGTTCTGATTTATTTCCATAATTGTGACAAAATTCTCATTTTATTATAAAAATTGTGGGATTTTTTTGATTAAAATCTTTTATTATGCCCAGTGCTACTGTCAGCACATCTTATAGATTATAAAAATTGCCCTGAAAATTCTACTTACAAAAAAAAAGTCCTTTGGCTAAACAAGCAAACAAGCCTGGGAAATGCTGCATGTTACATCCTCCTCTAGAAGAGTCATGATGTTCACTGGCATATAAAAGCCACTAAGAAACCATATGACAAAGAACTTGTTATATTAACTCAGTATTTCCCAAATTTACTTGCCTATAATGCTTTTTTCTTAATACAGAACTGAAGCTCCAATTGCTAATAGAGCCATGAATCACTGAGGGCTCCCCACAGGCCAGATCCTGTACCTATCACATCCTCTCAGGAACCCTATGAGGTTACTGTTATCACGGCCATTCCTATTTTATAGATGAGGAAATTGAGGCGCAGAGTGGGTAAATAAATTGCTCAAGAGTACCCAGTTAAGTGGCAGGGATAGGATTCCTATCCAGGTATTGTCAGTGTGATCACCTCAGTGATAGAGAAGCTGGAGTTCCTTAGCTAATGACACTGCTCAGGAAGTTTACCCTTTTTGGTAGCATGAACAGCAATCCTAACCCATGCCCTTCATTTTTCAGAAAACAAATCACAGTATGATTTTCTCTGTAACAATGAAGTTGTGCCACTCCCCTATCAAGACTGTCCTCAAATTCTTTGATTGTTGATAAGAACATTACTTACTATATCTCTAAATTGATCTGTGGCTTCACAGGAGAAAGTCTCCATAGGAATCTGACCTAATAGTAGAAAAATCACATTCCAGAATATGGAAGGAGGTTCGCTGGGTTTGAGTTTTTAAGTTCATGAAGAGCAGTGGTTCTCCAAGTCAGGTCTCCAGGTCAGCAACCTCAACATCTCCTGGGAACCTGATAAAAATGCAAATTCCTTTTCCCACCCGAGGCTATGGCACCAGCAACTACGTGGGCTGGCCCCAGCAATGCGAGATTTAACAAACCCTCCAGTTAATTCTGATGCATGTTCAGCTTTGAGGTGGTTCTTTTGTGCACTTGTGTATAGACAGCCCTGTTACTGAGTGTGTCCCAAAAGGGAGGAGTCCTGTGCCTGAATATACTAATTGACAAATGGAAGAGCACTTCTATGGAATCTTCAAAATATATTTAGCATACACTCAGTCTACTTAAGTGATTTTCCCAGGTGGCAAAATAAAAAGAAACACTTTGAAATTTCCTTGGCTTTTAAACAGAACCTATTTAAGGTAACAGATAAAGGGCCTTCTTTAGAATCCAAAAGGAATGTGTTTAATTCGTGGTTCAACTTTATTAAAGCTAATAAGCTAACTATGTTCCCCTGTCTGGCAAAGTGATAATTGCCTTTTAATATCTTGCTTTCCCATGTCGTAAAACACTCAAAATAATATGTATAGTGAAATATACAGAAGCACATGGGAGGGAGCTGGCAGGACGGGCTAGCAGAACTGTGCGTGTGCATATCTTCCTGCCTCTGCCTCAGTGGGGTCACACTGGGAGCTCGAACCAACCAATTGTGGGAATATTTACATAGTGGAAAGCGGCAAGTGTTACAAATCAGGGCTGCTTTTCTTTTTTAATCTGGAGAGCCAACTGTTAAAATATTTACCTCTCAAAATGTGTAAAAAAGAATGATCACTGACTAAAGCACTGTTTATGAGAAAGGAAAAAAAGAGGGATAGGTGATTACCTACATAAGAATGTTGATTTCAAAAGAATACCACACAACCATTAAAAAAAAGTTTAGCATCCAAGGACATATTGTCAAGTCAGAAAATTATACAGTATATTGTATACAGTGTAATGCTAGTTTTTGTTAAAAGCAAACAAATATGTGCATACAACCATTATATATGTATATAAATGTTATCTATTAACATGTTGCTTTAACTGAGAATTAAGGAAGCAGAGCAGAGATCATTCACTATTTTATATATGTCTGTAATGTTGGATTTCAAAAAATGTATGCATATATAACGTTTTTGGTAAATATTTTTGCCTTCGTGTGATTAATTTTTACAAACCACTATTTTTGATGGATTAATTATTTGTGAGTGCTTATTTTTGCCTTTCCCACTAGATGGTGAATTACTCAAGGACAGACTGTTTTCTACTTCTTTCTGCTTCCCACAGTATCCGGGAACACAGAAGGAGTCTAATAAATGCCAGTTGCTAAATGGAAGAATACATTTATTTAAATTTTTTTTCTAATAAAGCTGCCTGATTAAACAACTCACATGCAGAATAAGCAATCTTTACATAGTGCAGTACCAGCTTGGGATGTATGATCCAGGCAGACAGATCCAACTGGAGAAGCGGAATTGGTGGGGCCTGATCAGAGAACTCCTGGGTAATAGCACTACCACTCTGGGTAAGGAGGAGCTCTAGTGTGCTCTTGAATAGGCCACAAGCAGCCACAGAGGACACTTGGGTAATAGCATAGTGAGGAAGGGAAGGCTGGAGGCAGGGAGATGGGCAGGGTATAAAACAGCACTTGTAGCAATACAGACACGAGGTGCTGAGGATTTGGACTCAGGTTGTCATAGTATTCAGACCCCCCTTTTATAATTATAGAGGAAACGGTAAAACTTTGTGAACTTGTGAAGGGAAGAAGTAAGACTACAGTGGTTGAATAAATAGCAAAGAGAAAAAAGAAGACACTAAGATTTTCAGGTGGGGAATCTACCTGTTGTCAAGAAATTCAGCAATTGAGAGGAGAGCAGATCTGAAAGATGAAACAGTAAACTCTGTAAGCACTGTTTAGCTGAGCTGGGGCATACAGAAGGTCTACACTGGAAGTAGTTGAAAATAAGGTTGGAGATGCACTTTTAGGAATGAACACAGGTGGAGCTGAAGTGACAGTAGACTTCCCCGTGAAGGTATGACAAGCGAGTAGAGCAGGTTGTCAGCTTTGGGAAAGGGAAAAGGTAAGGAGGAAGAAACAAGCCTGGAAAGTGAGGAAGTCAAAGAGTAGTATGAGATGAAAGAAAAACAAGGAAGCAACACTGCCACAAAAATCAATCAAAGAGCAAATTTTAAAGAGAGGATGGACTGTAGTGTCAAGCATTACAGATGGGTTGAAGAAGAGGCAGTACTAGAAAGGAGACATGTGGCTTGGGAAGAAGGAGATCATTTTTAATTGCCTTGCCCTTGTGAGTTGTTGCATTGTGTGTGGGGGCATGAGTGGTAAGATAGAAGATTTAAAATAAATCAGGCATTGAGAAATAAATAGAAGAATGGGTGGATAGAGTTTTGCAGCACAAGTCAGAGGCAGGAACAGATGAGAAGGATATGGAAGAGACAACACTTTGTTACAATGGGGGAGAACTAGGAATGTTTCAGGGTGTAACAAAGGATTGGATGAACAAGAATTAAAGATGGTAGATAAAGAGTGGGTCATTGCAAGAAATGGGAAGAATTGAGGTCCAAAGAATAAGACTATATTATCTCTATCTACTTACAGGGAAGATGGGTCTTGACTTCTGAGATTGTAGATAAGGTTAGGAGGAAAGATGTGATGTGTTGTGGTGAAGAAATGGATACATAAGGTAATTTATGTCATATGATGAACTCTTAGTTTCTAAGACAGAAGCAGGTAGAAAGGGGGGAGCTAGGGAAGATCTGGAATATCAGCACTGAATACTGTGATAGGGAATCAAACAAAGCTGAATTAAAAGGATTGCAGAACACCAGTGAAGGTCAAGCCCAAAGTGGGTAACAAGATTCAGTCGCAGATGGGGCCAACATGATTTTCCCTTGGTGCAGCAGAGAGATTGCAGGTTTGGGAGGAGATCAACAGGGATTTGAATCCCTTCCTAGTAGCACGCCTCTGGACAAATCATCTAACCTTTTGGGCCATAGTTACCTCATTTGTGAAATAAGGGCTTAATACCTTTTCCTTAAGATTAATATGAGACTGAAATTAGAAAGCATCTCACCAGTGCTAAGTAAGGCAATAACAGATACAAATGCTAGTTGTTTTTTTCCCCCTCTGGGAGCCCAGGAGCAGCAGTAAGGGAACCACAGAGTATAATCTTTAGTTGATGGCCTGTTCAGAGGACATGACAGAAGGTCAGGAGTGTGGGGTCAGGGAGAAAGGAATGCCTCGTGCTGGTTAGGAATGGAATCTAGCATAATGAGTAGGCTGAGTGACAGACCCAGGGAATTTCAGGAGTGGGATGGGCAATGGGAGGGTGCACATAGTGCAGACACATAGACTAGAGAAAGAAGACCTCATAGAGTGGCATAGCTCAGGGAGATCACCGTGATTTAGGGTCTGGTTGTCAATCCTGAATGCCTAGGAAGTTCATTTTATCAAAGTACCCAGCAACCATTGAACCTTGAGGATGGGTTCACAGACTGCTCTAACAGTTAGGGTAACTTTGGTAGTAAATCACTAACAACCAATTCAAAATGACTTGAACAAGCAATTAGCTCATATATCTGAAAAACAGCAGTTGGGCTCTGCAGTGGACATTACTGTGCCTGCCCATCCCTCACCATGTAGCAGCAGTGCAGGATGAGAGACTGGCAAGGCTCTGAGGGTTGGTCTACATTAAGTCAATCGTGATAATTCCCCTTCCATCCTTGACAACCCAATGTTGTTCTAGGTTGGGCAACTCTTTGCCAGTCTGAACTAATGTCATGTAAAGGAAGAATCATTCCCATGTTTAGGAGACATAGTCACAGAGATCCAATCTCTTCTACTAGATGTGAAGGAGAAAATACATAGCCTTGATTGTTATCAATGACAGCTATCAAGTCTGAAGGCGTAATATTTAGGAAGAGACACTGAACAGAGAAAAGGAAAGAACCTGCTTCCTACATGACATCACTAAGCTGCTGGATCAACTGAGTCTAAAGTCTGTTCTACTATTGGGATTTCTGCTTTATAAATCATACATTTCCACATTAAGGCAGTTGTGTTTTCTTTACTAGCAGGTAAAGTCAGCCCAGTTGATACTTGCGGGCTTCAGGGTAAGTTGGATCCAGCCTCTGGCTTAGGTTCCCTGTAATTGTCTTGGCTCTGCTCTCTTCTGTGTGTGTTTTGTTTCCTCATGGTTTCTGTACTAGTCAGAATTTTCCACAGAAACAGAACCAACAGATTCATATTCTCTCTCTCTTATATTAAGGAGCTGGCCCACACTATTGCAGGGGTTGGCAAGTACAAAATTTTCAGAACAATTGTGCAGACTGGAGGCAGGAAAGAGTTGATGTTGCAGTCTTGAGTCCAAAGACAGTCTGGAGAAAGAATTCCTTCCTTTTTTGAGTACTTGAGTCTTTTAAGGCCTTCCACAGATTAGATGAGGCCCACCCATATTATGGAGAGTAAGCTATTTTACCCAAAGTCTACTAATTTAAATTTTAGTCACATCTAAAAAATACCTTCACTGCAACATCTAGAATGGTGTTTGGCCAATCAACTGGGCATTACCACCTTTTCACATTTCCACATAAAATTAACATAACTGGCTTCCAGCAAAGTTCAGGAGCTACATGCTTCCTTCTAGGAAGGAGATAATATCGGTCCCAGTTTTCTAAGGAAAACTTGAAATATGCTTAGATTAAACTGGTCTAGGCCATCTGAACCAATCATTAAAGTCCCAATTAAATGTGATGATTGATATAAGACAGTCAGGGTCTAGCTGGAGGTGGGACCAGTTAGCCCAGAAACAAGGGACTGCATGGTAGGGAGATAAATAACTCAATGGGAAAATGATGACCTGGTTAGAGAGGGGATGGGGAGATGGGTGCTGGATAAATAACTCTAACTGTTCGCTATACTGACCAAACTCAAAGGAGATGGACATCATAATCATAAAACCAACATAATTGGTTATGGGAAAAACTGAAAGCAGACTAGAAATTTGTGTTAATCAGCACATTTTTTATACTCATAGAAAAGAGTCACATGAAGCCAAATTGTGATCAGAAAGTTCTCTGGTGAGCGCGGAATCTGATTTAATCCAAATCACTGCAAAATAATATTTATTGAATATCTACTGAGCAGATGAAATGAACAGTTGGTGTCACTGAGCTATGATGGCCTGATAAGCTCAGTTATACCATCGGCTGCACCTCCAAGTTTGGACCCTTGTGATGAAGACATATTGCTAAATGCTCACTTTTTCTGTTCCAATGTTTCAGCCCCCAGGCTGACATGCCCTTGCATGTCTTCCTCCAGAATGAGTAATACAACTGGAACAACTATTTGGCTTGGAAAAAATTAGAGACAGAGAATTACATATGAAAAATTTAAGGCCCTAATTAAAAGTTAGAAATAGTAAGTTAAAAAAATCAAATTTACTTAGTCTAAATCAATTTAAATATGTTTAATAGAACTTAGTCAATTACAATCACCAAGAAAATGCAACAGCATAAAAATCACTCACTATAAAAACAGATCTGTGAGTAAAGCGCTTCCCGAATGAACGGTGTGTTAAATACATGATTTCTTTCCCAGTTTGATCTAGAATGGATAGAGGTTGCAGGTCTAGGAAATGAGCTGCTTTGGTTTTCAAGGTGGTTCACTGCCTAGTACATTTACAGGCTCATGGAACACAGTTGGAGAAGCTTGTTCAATGATGTTGCTTGGGGACACCTGTATTCTGAGTTTCTTGGGTGTGCGGATATCTCCGCAAAATTGTGGCTTCCACAGCCCTCAGCACAGCCCTCAGCCCTTGCAAGAGGCAGCTCTGTATATGTTTGTGTATTGAACTTGATAGCCTTAGTGGACTTCCAACAAGACCTCAGGTGACTTTGAATTAAGCCAAACCAGTCCCCCAAACTGCTTGTAGCAGCTCACCAAGGGAGAGAACACATTTCACATCCGCTCGGAAAGGAGAAGCCTGCTGGCTTTGATACAAGTCTTGCTCTGCGCTTTAGTAAAAACGTTAAAAATCCATCTCCCAACTGCCCTGTGATTCATTTGTGCTACTTTGTTTGTTAAATAATCTTGTGGTTGTGATTTGCATTGTTGTCTGCTTGTTATGTCAAAGTAGAACAAAGAATTCCACTAAATGATTAACTGCAGGAGAAAATCTAGACACCGGATTGCTAAAAACAAAAAAACTCTCAAGTGATGGACTGTGTTTTTAGGATTTGTTTTAAAGAGCTGCTGAAATGCTCTCCTCTAAAAGGAGGCCAAAAATACCAAGCTGAGATTTTTATCACAGTATTTTATAAATCAATTCAAGCTCTGTCGATGAGTCAGTAAGTTTCTATTGTGGGCTTCATACAAATTCAATGCAGTCATGTAAACAATGAAGTTTTCATGAAAAGCAAATAAATATGCTTTGATTGACTGCAGATTGCCTTATGGAGGTTTGAACAATTTCCTGTTCTAGGATTTCCCCAGGGTCTTTCATCCTTAAGGATATGATTTTCAAGTAGAATAAATCCTTCATATTTTTGAAATTCATAGTCTAAAAGAGTGAGAGTGAGAGGTTTCAGAAGTTTCTAATTATGGCACCTGAATTAGAGTCATGATAGAATTACTGCATAATGTTTTTCTCAGAGTTCACCACCTTGACGTCTCCCCTGAGTACTGACTTTCATTTGCCTGTAGCCAAAATCAGCTTTAGAGTCAGAAGTCAACAGTCGTTTCCTAATCATCTTTTTTTTCCTAAATGAGAAGCACTCGCATCACCTGTCTACCAATTCCTTTCCCTGAAGACGGCCATCCCAGCTCATTTCTGCTCCACCCATTTCCTGGCGATGACAGCCAGCCAACACGGCCTTCAGACACACCAGTGACAAGTGGTCAGAGGCAGGTGACAATGCACAGCAGCCTTGGGATGATTTCTCATTGGAATTTTGAAATGATTAAGCTTCAGTTTACTCAGGAGGGAAACAAAATCCATAGGGGAAACTTTGGACTAAGATGAAAGGCCTTAATTTCTCTGTGCTCTCTTAGAAAAAGCCACTCATTTGGGTGGGTGGCTCTTAGGGAGGAGGACTGAAAGCTACAAGGTAGAAAAGTCTCAAGTATTCCATAAAAAGACATCACTGGATACACAAAGAATAAAGGTCTCGGGAACTCAGTCACTAAAGCACCAGCCTCCAGGCTACAAACATCCTGAAGGGGATCAGGGTGGCAGTGGGAGGCTCAGTAAATATTTGTAGAGTGAATAGCTGAACAGGAGTGTGGAAGAACTCAGCTATTCTTAACTATGAAGTTGGGACACACTGACATGTTGTGACAAATTGTGAAGTTGCTAATAGCATCTAATTGGTTAACAACTATAAAATACCAAGGTTCTGGAATGATTTTTCCTCCTCTTTTTAAAAGAAATCAGAACTGATTCAAGGTTATGTCTCTAATGACATAACCCATTCTAAGATGATTTCTTCTGAGAGTTACTAATGTGCTGTTAACAGTTGTGCTTACAAATGACTGCACAACTTGTGATCGTAGCTACTTGTTTATTTTTTAATTTTACTCATGAATAAATTTTTAAGAAGGCAAGGGTAGAAGAAGGGCATATGTAAAGTACAGCCATATCTGCAGTGCATGGGAGCAAGAAAATGCTGTGTACATATCTGTTAATAATGGCACAGGGTTACCATAAAAAATCAGAGGTAGAACACTTGTACAAGTAAAATTTGCAACATTATACCTATTAATAGCACTAAAGCTTTATGTTTCATTTTCTATTTTTAGTAATAGAAACAATGTCTTCACATTTAATCTTTACTAATATTCAGTGACTTTACTGATACTGGGAATGAAGCTCTAGAAAAAAGTCTGTAAAAAGTTCAATTAAATTGTTATACTAAGCATCTTTATTATTAAAAGCCTTGAAATTACTGATTTCATATTCATATAAAGTACTTTAATAGATGCCATGTTAAAAATAAAAATGTGTGGAACCATTTGCTTTATTTCATTAAAAAACTGAGGGAATGTAAAAAATTTGGCACACCTCAAAATGCTGTTTTATATTATCTCATTTTATCTGTCAGAGTAGGAAAAAAAACCAACAAAATTAAGGGGTCCTGAAAGTAGTAAATAGCCCATAGTTAATACAGATTTTGATGTCAGACTACATTGGTTTAAATTCTGGCTTTGCCACGTGTCACCTGTGTGACCGTGCATAAGTTGCACAGCCTCTCTGTTTTCTTTGTTTCCATGTCTGTAAAGTGGCATTAAGACTATGCTAAAACATACAAAGTGCTTGGAACACAAATGGCACATAGCAGGCAATCACTACATACATACAATTACCACCTAACTCAAATCTCTACCATTTGGCATTCGTTCAATCTTCTTTATTACATACTCTTTTTGTTGTTGCTTCTGAGGCCTTTGTTAAAAGCATGCAGCAAGCTACACAAATCATTTTACAACTCAAATTATTTCTGATTTAGAGTTCGTTATATAGGACCTCTGTCTACTCAACTTCGTGGAAATATTCTCTTTCACTAATTCAGCATGATGGGTGTGTGTTTTCAGTAGCATTAAGTACAACTTGTACAACTTCTCACTCCATGAATCTTTTTTGCTGTAGGACTAAACTACGTGTTGTAATTCTTCAGGGAAAAGAAAATGCAATAGTGTGCCTTCCCTCTCAATTCTCTTTTCCTTAAAATGGCTCTGAATGCCTCGCTTTAGCCCCGCAGGAACATCAAATTCCTGGCAAATTAAGAAAAAAGAATTATGTTTGTGGCCACTTATTATCTAGCCAAATTGGCTTTAATTTTTTGTTGGCAAGAGTCATGGTCCCAAGAGATTGCAACAACTCCTCTCTGTGTGAGCTGAATCCAGAATAGGGGGGATTCTCTTTCATTTTGGGTTTTTTAACACCCGGGATAGCATTTGGATAGAACAAACAATTCAGCATTTGTGATGGCAAAGAACAGAAAAGTAACATGAAGGAAATCTGCTTCAGACAGACCACCAGCTGAACGCGAGACCAGTGCACTACACACAAACACACACACAGGGTGCTGCCTGCAGATGTGTCTCCTGCCTGAGACAGCTTCCTGCTGGCTGCAGCGCCTCAGCAGGCAGACATTTCCCCAGCTTTCCTGGGAGCCAGCATTTAGCAGAGAAAGAAGCAGAGTGTGTGGGACCCCTATAACGTTATAAGATTCAGTTCTGCGTGAGCCTGTCTCAGTAATTTGCACATAAAAACACCTTACCCCAAAGGGAATTTTTCCACTGCCTAGGTTTTTAGTTCTATGAATTGCTTGGTACTACCATACCAAAAATTAATACACCCTGAGCTGAGTTGTGCAAACATAAAGCTGTGAAGAATGCTGCCAACATTTTCCTTTCCTTTCTGGAGATGATGTCAGAGTCCTGCTCTACCCCGCCAATCCGCAGCCCCACATCTGTATTCTGTGCTCATCTCCAGTGCTACAGCTGATCGTGCTCGGCAAGCGAGAGCCACTCATTGGCACATCCAAATCCTTCATCGGAGTGGTGCTTTTCAAAAATGTGACTGCTTCTTATTTGAAGGGCCATTCCCCAAGTTTGCTGATCTTTAGGCAGAAACATGATAGGGTTGGCCATTGCAATAGGAATGTGAATGGAGATGTTAAGTTTTAAATATATCTGATCATTCTTCTTTGAAGGACCTGTCAGCAGAGGTTTCCCTTTGAACTCAAATTTTGAAAGCCACGGCAGCTTGGGCAGCCCTATCTTTGCTGTATTGCGCCTTCTGAGACAAAAGTAAGCTGGAGCCTGTTATGCAGTTTCCCCCTGGATCACAACCCCATTGGGCTGTAACAGAAATTCTTCTCCTAGCCAGGATAATTTACAAACATCATGCTATCCTCTGCCTACGATTTCTATCACATCATTTAGAAACCTACATTGCTTATGTCCAACATACTATGTGCCTCTCTATTAAGAAAATCGTGAGTTTTTTTTTTCTTTTCACTCATTAATACAACACATGGTTAGAGCCTCCTCAGTGGCACAATGGGTTAAGCACAGCACCGTGGAGGTGTCGGCAGTTGTAGCGTGAGTTCGATGCCCGGCTGGGGAGTTTCCCACATGGTGCAGCAGACCTCTCCTGCCTCGCCCGCTACTCCCCTCAGCAGTGTGTATCAGTCAGTCTGCCTGTTCTGCTCCCCATTCTGTCTCTGGTGAACCCGCTCACTGCTCCATGCCTCTGGCCTGCACCCCAGCTTGTATGCACAAATAAATAAAATCTTTTAAAAAAATACAGCATTAAAAAAAATATGACACATGGTTAATCTATTTCCCAAAAAGACATGGCTATTTAGTTGTTGAGCTCTGAGATGCAAAAACTGACAGTACCTTGTACTCAGTGTCCCTGTCCCAAGAAGGGTTCTCAGCTGGGAAGCCCAGCTTGCCTGACCTGGGCTGCCTTGTTTGTGGAAATGCAAAGATGCCAGCCAATGCTTTAAAATGCTGCTCTAATCATTATATCACAATATGTAGCTGATCTGTCAACGTACGTTCACAGGAAAAGGAAGAACACATTTCTAGACCAGTCTAGTCCAAAGTCATTAAAAGACTTCCACCCTGAAAAATGCACTTTGGGGGTTTGGCATCGTGGTTGGTACCTGTTCTTAAATACTTAATAACACGGAAGAGAAATGCTTATGATTTGATCTTTTGGTAAAATTCCTGGACATTTCGCATGTCTTGGGTTGCAACAGGTTTAATAAGAGATTGTAGTTCAGACAATTGTGGTTCATTTTCCAACAAAGAAAAAAATGGTTGAGTCTATATGAACATTTCTATTACTTTCATCTGGAGGTTGTGACTCTCTTGCTTTGCTGTGAAATCTAAAGACACCTGCACGTATTACAGCTAGAAGCTTAAGAAGACAATAACCTATAATAACACCAGCATAGAAATACCACTGTATTTTAGAATGATGAACTAGGCAGTGGATAAAATTGGACCAACTACAGACCTATTTCCAAATAATAAGTAGTGTTTTTTGAATCATCATTAACAAGGATCCCAGCCCAAAGAGAATGTATTCAGTCTAGGTGAGGAGGAATTTTGTATATTTGAAGTCATATGAATGTTTTAAAGAGCAGATGGTTTTACTGAAAGATGATTTGAATCCTGGCTGGGCTGGAGAGAGAGCCGCAGGGTTGAAACATCAAACATCCGATCTTTTAGCACACACACACACAAACTTGAAAATAAAGCCATTTGTGAGTTTCACCCAGAGCATTTAAGAGACTTAGGGGAAAAAAACAACCAAGGGACTTGGTATTTCTTCTTTCTGTTCTTCTCCCTTTGTAATCTTTCTACAGTCAAGTACAAGTCAGAAACACATGCATGCTAATGGCAAGAGAGGCACTGTGCCTGTTCCTTTGCCTCGGGTGCTATCTAAAGAAACACTTTGGGGTTAGTCTACTGATGTCAAGGTGGGCTCCAGCCAGATTTGATGTCTTAGGTGATGCAAACTGCCTGCTAGAAAGCTCATGTATATAGATGCTTCCCTTTTCTTCTTCCTCCCTCCACACAGGGGATTCTGGGTGTATCACCAGGCGATTACCAAGTAATTTTAAGACTCATAAGAGATGAATGACTGAATAAGAGAATAAAGTTCTCAACACACAAGCAACATAATCCAGTCAGCCTCCAAATTCAGAATCTTGATCATAATTTTGGCTCTGACGATGGCTTGCTGTGCAAACTAAGGAAAGGAACTTACTTTCTTTTGGTTACCTCCCCAACCTGAGAGCAAGGGCTAAATTAAATCAGAAGTTCTATCAAATCTGGTGTGACTGCTAATGAATAGTGCTTTGACATTTGCCATTCCTTCTACATTATTAATCATGAGTCTGGATTTAATGGTGTGCAAGAGGATGAGGGCATATGCCCAGTGACAGTCTAAGAAAGAGCAATTTGAATGGAAAGCAAATCTAGAGTGCGCCTCCAGAATAGAAGCGCCAGATGAAAGGCAGGATACCCAGCTAATTTAGAATTTCACATAGTGGCGAATATCTTATCATAAATATGTCCAATTTTTGCATGGAACATACTTATCAAAAAATCAATTATTTGTTGTTTATCTGGAATTCAAATTCAACTGGACATTTTAGGTTTTTATTTGCTAAATCTGGCCAACATACTCTAGAACAGAGGGTAGGAGGAGGAAGAGGTCAGTCAGGAGGGGCTCTCCGATCAGAGAATTGTTCTGAGTGGAAAGTCTGGTGAAGGTTGGGGGAGAGCTCCAAGGACTGTTTGGACAAAGCAGGGCTCAGTGTGTGTGTTGTGCTTTCCGAAGCATCTCAGACTCTATGTTCAGTGTCCCTCTTCCTCTCCTTTTATAGCCCCACCCAGAAAAGAGATGAAAGTGAATTTCCTGTTGGAGGAATCGACAACTCATTCATCATCCCATAAATACCCACAGAGTACCTATCCTGAACTAAAGATTGAGTTGGTTTCTGAGGAATATGCACAGATGAGCCTGGCTTCTGCTTCTGCTTTCATGGGGTACCCAGTCAGGGGGGATCATGTTCAAGTTTTCTCTGCTGCTAGAACTCTAAATCTGTCTCCTGGATTCAAAATCCCAAATGCATCCCCCCTTCTTGCTACCTGCAATAGGACTGATTCCTGCTAGGCATACATTGGATTATATAGGTAAATGAGAAATAAAGATAAATAAGATGTTCTAGAATGTAAGAACTTAATGGCAAGATGAAGCCCATAGGCCAAGAACTATAGCAAAAGGTGGAATATGACAAGACTGGTAAAAGGGACAGGGTAGAGGGAGTCTTAGAGTGGAGTCTTTACATTAGTTTGGGCACATTAGGAAGGTTTCCATCAGTAATCTGAGATGGGCTTGAGGATGCTGAGCTATTACTCCATACACCAGAATTCTGCATATGCAAAAAGTCTTTCTATAAACATTGACCATTGAGGGTCATTTGAATTTTGCTTGAATTCTTCTCATATCTTACTGAGAAGTCTATTATCCCTTTGTTGGAAAACTAATTGTTAGAGATAACCTAAGAGTTGAGTGGAAGCCTCTATCTCTAAGCTTTGCCCACTGACTCCATTGCCACTTGCCTGACTTAATACTTTAATCAAACACCTGATGAAGACCTAGAATGTAAGCTCACCAATATTCCCATGATATAATAGCAGACTAGGAGTCATAGTTCTACAACTGACTGGAATTTCAAAGCTTATATGGAGAGATGTGATAGCAACACATGTCAAAACCTGCATTTAGAGTCAAAAGCATCAATTAGAAAACCAGAGAGGACTGGCTTGGTAGGCGCTCCTACTCTTAGGTAGACCAGAGTGTTGAAATTCATTCTTAACTCAATATGAGCCAAAAACTGCTAAAAACGCTTATCATTTTGGGCTGCACAGTGGAAACTGTTGAGATCATCACAAGTAACACTCCCAATACCTCTGTCTTGGTCAGATTATATTTGTATCACCAGATATACTCAGTACCATCA
This sequence comes from Scalopus aquaticus, assembly GCA_004024925.1. NCBI lineage: Eukaryota > Metazoa > Chordata > Mammalia > Eulipotyphla > Talpidae > Scalopus > Scalopus aquaticus. The sequence continues at coordinate 34,127 of PVIJ01007193.1, read as the reverse complement.
TTACACCCAGCAAGAGCAGCCCACATGTCACAAACATCAATACAGAAACACGTCTCCCCTCCCCACCCCTACATCTCCTAACACCTTTTTTTTAAAGTTTGGATTTTTTGATTGATCGAATTGGAATTTAGGAAAGGGACACACAGTTGGGATGGACTCTCTTCCAAGGTCACTGGAGGAAGGAGGCTGCTGGGCTAAGATGGTGTTGGGACGGTGGATATGAGAGGGGGTATTGGTTAGAAGAAAATCATAGTGTCTTCCTGGAAACCAGAGAAAGTTCTAAGCTGTTCCATCTCATGCAGGACACTCCAAATTCCCCCCAAATAGGTGGTTAGGTAACTGGGCTTCCCAGCTGACTGTATTCCCTAGAGCAGTGATTGTGGGAAATACTTAGAACTGCCTCAATTGGAATAGTGCGGCTGTGATATTAGGGAATTAGCTTACTGGGCCCTTCTGATGGTGGTGACCAGGGTGTCCAGGCCCATCTTTACCCTAGTTTCTCCCTAGGGTCCTGGATCCAGCACAAACCTCTCCTTGGCCCCTGTCTCAGCTGACCCGTGCTACTGTTGGAGAGAGAATTTCTCTCTCTCATGTTTGGATTTCAAGGGCAATGTTGAGGGCTGTCCAACCCTCAACATTCCTGGGTGGAAATATGAGTGGGGCATGAGCAAAACTTGACTTATAACTTTCAAATATTTAGGTGTGTGGTAAGTGGTCTCCTTGTATATTTAGGATAGAGACAAGATGTCACAATGCCACTAGTTAGAGGAAGAGGATTCCTCCTCTTAGGGCTATACTAATGCCCTGAAATAGGTGTGTTGCTAACACCTGCTCCTCCCCACTCCTTGTTTTATTTTTTTTTTTAAACAACAAATCAGTCTGTAAAATACCCACTATAGAGGCTAATGCAGTAACTGCTCAATAAGGCTTTCCCCCTTGACATTCTTCTTTCCCACCTTATGAGCAAAACTAGACATCAGCATTTTTCACAAGCTTCACCTTGATCTGACCTTTAAGGTCTGATTCTTACAGAGTCTCATGTGCTTTGCCTTGATCCTGAGTCCCTTCTTCCATTTTCATCTATGTATTTTAAAAATTAGGACTTTCTCCCAAACCCTTTGAAGAGCACAAAATTTCCACAGGTGGTTCTCCCTTTCTTTCTGAGAGAGAGAGAGAGAAAGAGAGAGAGAGACAGAGACAGAGAGAGAGAGAGAGAGAGAGAGAGAGAGAGAGAGAGAGAGAGAGAGAGAGAGAGAGAGAGAGCGCGCGCAAGCGCACACAGGCAGAATTTATTTCCTTGGATCCTCCATTCTTTGTGAGACACTTTTGGTGTCAAGTTCTCAGTTTCATTTAAAAACTTTCATACCTATCTTTCATGTAGCCATTTTGAAAAGATCAGAGCAAATATTTGAGTAATACTTCAATTTTCCCTTGTATCAGGATCTTTTTAATTTTAGATTGCAGAAATGGACTCTGAAGCAAAAAAAAAAAAAAAACCTTTAGGTTGCTGGGTGGGCAGACAGGAAGTGGGTGGGGGGGTGGTTCACAGACTGAAAGAAAGAAGAGTAACCCAAGATATACAGGAGAACAGAATTCTGGCCAACTCTAGAAATTTTGGAGAAAAGCTTGGCTTTTTGAGGGACCCAGCTTCAGCTGCCTGCCTTTGTGTCTGCCTCACATGCCACATCCTGTGAGTGAGATTGATTGACCAATGTAACCAAGAGATGTGAAGACCTGTGACTGGCAGAACTACGCCAAGTGAGCCTCAGGGGCTTGGACAATGGAAGGTTCTGACAAAGGAAAGCCAGGAAGAGAAATCCACAGATATCTACCAATTTTCTTAACGATATTTGAGATTATTGTTGAATTCTCTTTCATTTTTGTCAGGTTGTTTAAACTGAAGGCTGAACATGTATATTTTTTCATGACTGCCTGTTATTTGTTCTGAACTCTGCATGCTTGAATCTTCAAGACTAACTTAGGGAGAGGAATAGGAAGATCAGAAGGAAGAAAAGGTTCACATGGGTTGGGGTGGGAAGTTGGTCAGTCTGACTTGGGGTCAGGGAGTACTGTCCAGCCCCCAACAGAAAGGATGGGTCTTGACCTCACCATAAAAATCAGAACTAAGAATGTTGATTTGGAAGATATTATTCACTCAATATTTTCATTAGATATTCAAGAAGCCATTCTTAAATAGCCACTACATACCAGACACCATACCAAGGGCTATAATCATGAAATTGAATAATTTAAGGGGCAATTCTTAAGAAGCTTACAGACTTTAGCAGGCAATGGACAAGTAAATCAATAATTGTGGTATCATGTTCATTAGGGTAACTTGACGCTTACCCAGTATGCCTGGTAACATGAAGAAAGGGCGCTAAGAGTGATTCCAGATGTTCGCCTGGCTGTCACTGTAATAAAGGGTGTTTCTGCTCCTGTCTCTGCTCTGATCACGGTGATCTTTCTCTGCCCTGGCCCATCCTGTGTCACTGCCTTGTCACCTGCCCCAGTGTAGCACCCTGACCAGGTGGTATCATCCTGCAGGCCTGGCACTGACAATAAAATACCACAGGGGGAAAAGTCCTGACTAAACATGGACAACTGATGATGATAAAGGCATTCCATTCAATATATATTGAAGATTATTTACTTATAACTACCCAATTTTTTTTTGCAGTATCTATTATTTTTTTATCCTCTTCACTTCTCAGTATTCCTTAGCCAACTCCTTTTTCACCACAATTTACTACAGCAGAAAAGGTATGTTAAAAAGAAAACTCTAGTCATTCAACTAAAATGACTATTTTAGTTGCACTATTTAAGTTCATTAGGGCCCCGGAAGAGATGACCTAGAATAGAAATAATTCAGAATCCATTTTCAACTTTCTCAGCTACCAAATCTCTTAGAATGCATATTTGCTCATTAGTTTTAAACACTTGTTCTGAACATAGAGTACACCATCATGTTTTTGCAGGGAGTGCTGACACCCTTTTTTGTCCTAATGCTTAATCTGCATTATTTTTCCTTTTAATTACATTGTATAAAAATTTACAATACATCAGTTTTAAAAGATGTTAATGGGTGTTGTACAATAGCTTGCTTTTTCCAATTATGTAAAGTACCCTTTTCTTGGCCTTAATACTTTATTATCTTCAATGGAAAGCTTGGTGTTTTAAAAAGTATTTATGTATAAAAGCTTATTTATCAATTTTCAGGAGAAATTTCCATCATAAAGCTCATGTGCCATCTCCCAGTTAAGATGACAAAATTAAGCCAACAACTAAAAAGGCAATTTTTGTAATTGAAGTTAACTTTGTATTGTAATATTATTGATATATAAGTTTCAGGTATACATCACTGAGAATCAACATATGTATATACTACTTAAGTTCACTGCTAAATGTCCAATTCTAGGCTTCAGCTTACCATAGTCTCATTATTTCAATGTGTCTCTTCCCTTCCCCCTTGCCCCATTTCTTTCTGGTAACCACTAATCTGTTCTACAGTGCAAAAGTTTATTTTATTTAGTTCATCTCTTTGTTTTCTCTACTTAACCGCATATGAGTAAAATCACAGTATTTGCCTATCTCTGTCTCACTTATTTCACTAAGCACAATACCCTCTATATCCATGCATCTTATTGCAATTGGCAGGATTTCAGTTTTATATAGCTGTATAATATTCCATTGTGTATAAATGTCACATCTCCTTTATCTAATTGTTTGTAAATGGGCACTTAGGTTGTTTCCAACTCTTGACTATTGTAAATAATGCTACAGTAAATATGCGGATGCATATATTTATTCAAATTCATGTTTTTGTATTTTGGGGGTAAATACCCAGAAATGGGATAATGGATCATACGGAATTTCTATTTTCAATTTTCCAAGGAATCTCCGTACTGCTTTCCACAATGAATAGAACAATTTACTTTCCTACCAACAGTATATAAATGTTCCCTTCTCTCTACATCCTCTGCAACACTTGGGTATGTCCTTAAGCACCCAAACTACATTTAAGTTCTTCCCTTGTTCTATAAACCCTGGACACTCCTGTAAATTTCCTCCCTTTTAATCACTCATGCTCTCCATAACCTTGTTGACCCAGACTCATCCTTTTAAATATTAAAAAAATAAACTATGATAGAATACACAAAACATAAAATTTACCATCTTAACCATTCTTAAGTGCAGTTTGTGTTAAATGCATTCAATTATAGTGCAACCAAGCTCTAGAACTTTTTTATTTTGCAAAATTGAAACTCCATCTCTCAAACACCTTTCCTTCCTCCTCCCCTCAGGACCTGGCACCCACTATTCTACTTGCTATCTCTATGAGTTTGCCCATTTGTAGTCAATCTCATACAATCAGACAGCATTTCATGTATTTTATGACTGGCTTACATAACATTATCAAGGTTTATTCATATCATATATGCATCAGAATTTCCTTCCTTTTGAAGGTTGGATAATGCTCTGTGTGTTCACATATTGTTCATGCATTCAGCCACAGCTAGACACCTGGGCTGCTTCTGCCTTCTGGCTATGGGGAATAATGCTACTATAACCATGGGTGTACAGAGATCTTTTGAGCACAGACTCATTCTTTTTGATGATCTATGCTTCACAATTCTTAAAAAACATTCATTATGAAAAACATCAAACATGAGAAAAATAAAGTGGGAAAAGGAACTTGAAGATACCTGTCACTCAGCTCTAACACTTATCAGCTGGTAACTTATCATCCTATTTCACCTACATCTACACACACAATATCAACCCTGGATTATTTTGAAGCAAATCCCACACATCATAAAATTTCATCTGCCAATATTTCAGAATGTATTTCTAATAAAATATAGTCTTTTAAAGGTAAAACCATAACACCATTTTGAACTAAAAAAAACTTAAGAGTAATTCCTCATGATCTTCTATACCCCAGCTAGTATTCATACTTTACTAATTATTTAAGAACTTGTAAGCAGTTGATTTGTTTGAATTGGAATCCAATTAAGTTCATACATTGTGATTGGTTCATTTGTCTCTTAAGTTCCATTTCATTCACAGGTACCTCCTATGATTCTGAAATTTCCTTGAACAACTCCTCTGCGTATGGGTGTGTGTGTATATTTTAAAATTCTATAGATAAATTCATGCCATTCACAGCAACATGGATGGGGTTAGGAGGGGTTATGCTCAGTGAAATAAGCCAGAAGGAAAAAGAAAAATATTGGATGGTTTCAGTTATAGGAGGAATGTAGGGGAACCAAATAAGGGATTAGGGAAAAAAATAATAAAAAAAGCAAAATTAACAGGCAACTATAAATCAGAGACATTTTGCAAGGGAAGGGGAGGGAGAGGGATCAAAACAGAGGAGGGCAGAGCACAAGGGACTATGGAGATGGTGCATGGGTGAATTGGTGGTGGGAATTTTACAGGGACCACACTTGAGAAAGCATACACTGTACAAAAGTGAACAATGATGTAAAATATAAACAAATAAATAAATGAATAATTCTCTAGAGCTGTAGAACTTTCCAAACTTTGAATTTTGCTAATTGTATCCCAGTGTTTCATTCAACATAACAAAAACAAACTCTTACACTATTAAAACAAATGGTGGTAATCAGAAGGGAAAAGGGGAGGGAAGTTGGTAAATCAAATAGAAGTGTCCATTGGAAGGTCGAGAATGGAAACTAGATTTTTGGTGGCTATCATAGGTAAGGATATAAAGATGTTGCATTAAAATATTTATGCCTGTAACCTATGTAATGTTATAAGACAATATAACTTTAACACAGGAGCCTGGCACAGAAAATCATAATTGTAGTAAGTTCTATGGTAATTCATGCCTATGTTTCTTCAAGGACTTATGGGGTTCCAGGTTAAGGAGAAGCTGAAGAAGGTGGAGGCTGAGGGGTATTGGGAGGTGGTCAGTGGAGGGTACAGAAATAGGTCACCCGGGAGGAGCAGGGCCAGCACATGAGTGGCATGCAGTGCAAGGGGGGAAGGAGCGAAGGGCCAGGCTGGACGCATCAGTAGGGGGCCCTCCCCAGAAAGCCTGAAATGCTAGCCTAAGGTGCTTGTACTTTATTCTGGGGCTGTCAATAAGCCACTTAAAGGTTTTCAGGGAAGGGGTATTATGGATGAAGAGAACATAGTGGATATGAGAAATATCCATTTGGTATAATTTTGCAAACAGAAACATTTCCTCATGCAAATTTCAGACATTCCTAAAGCATATAATATGGAAAGTGAAACTGGTATCCCTATTTCATTAATGGTTTGGTTACTATTCCTCCAATGTATTTCATTCTATAAGTGACTTCTTAATGTTGGGATAGGATGAATATCAGATCATACCACAAGACTTTTTTTCAAAGAGACTTTTCCCCCATTTTCAATATATCTTGTATATTTTTTCATTTCCCATAGATCTAACTTACTTTTTAGAGTAGCACATATTCTATTCTACAAATTATACATACTATACAAATTAATCATTTTTTACCTATTGATGGATATTTGTATTCTTCCCAACTTTTTTTTAACCAGTAATGTACACATGGAGTTTAAGAAAGTAAATAATACTACTGGGTTTATGATGAAAATTTTATGAAAAAAGATAAGTTCCCTATCCCATTTCTCCCCATTCCTATTCCCTCTTCTCTTGGGCAATTCCCATCACCTCTAAATTCTGTTTCTTGCATTTTTCAATTTTAGAAGTTATACATTCATCTTCTTTTTTTAAGATTTATTTTTTATTTATAATACAAGTTGGGGTACAGGCCAGAGGCGTGGGGCGGCAAGAGGGTTCACCAGAGACAGAGTGGGGAGCAGAACAGACAGATCAGAAATACACTGCTGAGGGGAGCAGCGGGTGAGGCAGGAGAGGTCTGCCGCACCATGTGGGATTCTCCCGGCCAGCCGGGACGAACTCGAGTCTCCGCTGCCGACAGCTCCACAGTGCAGCGCTTAACCACTGTGCCACCAGGGAGGCCCCTACATTCATATTCTAAAATGGAAGATAATAGACTCTCTTCAGTGCCCTTCCCCCCACAGACATAAACACTTCTTGATTCCATCTTTCCAGTATAGCTCTAGCTATATTTTCAATTAAATTCATATTCACTGTTAACAATATTGTGATCATGAAATTATTGTTCAGAGTTGAGCCATATAGTCTTGAGTGGTTACATTTCCTTTCTAATATTTATACTTTTCTCTGTGAAGGAGCCATTAATTCATCCCCCAAACCCTTGCCAAACTATAACATCCCTCAGCGTGTTCCTACACATCATGTATTCCAGCACTTTTAGATTCTCTTGAAGGTTTCCCTCCAGGAACCCTGTGTCACCCACCCTTGGATGGGTTCTTCCCTGGTCATGGGGGGAAGTAGCTAATTTGGAACTCCTTACCCCATCATTCTGAGGATTGTCTCTACCGCACTCGTGTCTGAGGCCCCTGTATCCTGCCTGGTTACTGCATCTTCCTTTATTTGGTTCACTCCCTTGTTTTGATGCAGCACAGCTTCCAGAGAAATATCTTAAGGCATTTCATGAAATTTTTAGGAGGCAGAATTCACAGATCAGATGATGAATTGGACCCAGAGTGATGAAAGAGGAAGGGATGAGAAAGGACCCCCAGGCTTTTGTACATGGTATGTAAATGACAGGGGGGTCCAGAAGTTGGAGTGCGTTTGAGGGTGCAGCGAACATAAGGAGCCGAAGATGTCTGGGTGCGGTAGCTGAGAGGTAATTCTCTGAATTTTAGGAAAGATATCAGGGATTGAGATCCTGAATTTTAATTGCCCACGTGGATGTGGGGCCTAAATTAGGAGAGTAAATGTGGCTGGTTGGAAAAGACTGAAGAACTAGGACAGTAGCGAGCCAGGAATAAAGGCCAGTTACACATGACTGCTGAAGGGGTAAGCCAGGCAGAGGGTGTGTGGAGAAGGCCAAGAAGACACCCTTAAGAGAACTGGGAGAGGCAGGAGGAATTAGAGCTGACGGCAATGAGAATGTACAACAGACAGCAGGATTTTAAGGAGAGGGCCTACTAAAGAGGTAGAATCGTAATGGTAAAATATGATTTTATATTTTAAAGGATTAAAATGTTTACTGCAACATTGTTTATAATAGTAGAAAATGGAAACAAACTAGCATTCATCCCGAGGGGATGTGTTAGCTATATGACTGGCACACATTGCTGTTGGAGTAGAGGAATCTCTATCAAAAATCACAGACTTAAGCTAACTGACATTTATACTTATTGTTCAAGCAATGCAAGTTAGTGGAAGATGAATATTACATGTTATAATTTATGTAAATCTCTATACACATAGCCATCTGCTTGTGCATGTAGCATAGGCTGGAGAGATGTTTGGAAGTATGTTCACCAAAATGTTAATGGTGATTATCTCTGAAAGAGGAGATTGGGTTAAGTTTTACTTTCTTCTGTGCATTTTAAGTATTGCTTAAATTTGTTACAACAATTACATAATTCAAAAAACAAAGCTTCATATATGGGGACAGGGAGTGGTACATGGGGAATCTCTGCACCTTTTAATCAATCTTGTTATGAACCGAAAACTGTTTTAAAAATTACATCTATTAAAAAATGTTTATTTTTAAGAGATATAAATGTTAATGATGTTAAATACTGTAGAGATTTAGTAATTAAAGACTGTGAAGTGGGAACAGAAGGTAGGTCAGAATGAGCTGAGTGAGTGGGGCTCAAAGGTAATGAAATGCTAAAGATCATTCCAGAAATATGAATGAGATAGGAAGGGGAGGGAGGAAGAGAGAGGTAGAATTAGACAATGACTCCCTTTTTCCTCCAGCTTCTTCACTTCCCTCCTTTAATTTCATTCGAACATTATTGTCAGACAAATTCCCCAATGTGATATTCATTATCTTGTCATTCCTATTCCAGACTTCAGTGGCTCCCGCCCAGTGAAACTGAAATGGCCCATGTCCCTTTCAGAGGCCTCCGTAACATGAGTGCAATCACAATTCCCCATATTCACCTGCTCTTTCACTCAAACCAATTTTCAGGGGTGCTAAAGACCAGGCACTCTTAAAATCACTGGGTACACAGTGATTCATCATGCGTAGGACAGACTCATCATGGCCTTGCTATCACTGTCGTCATAAACCAATGAGGGCTTCAGGCTTACATACACCCAGCAACAGTATGAGAGTCAGTGATATATGTGTCCACTGTGTAGCCCCCATAGCAAGGGGCCATTAATGCCTGTATCTGCATTTGCTGTTGCTTCTGTGCCCCACCTTCTCACCTCTTTGTTCGTGTTGAACCCTCCATCCTGCTCACCTTTCTTATGCCATCACAGGTCACAAGCAATCTTGACATCTCTGTTCTGTGGCTTGCATGGCACTTACATTTTATTATTCCTGTATCTCTTTGATCATTCAATACCAGCTACTCTTAGTTAATTCCTTGTGTGGCTGAATAACCTCTTCATGGTGACCGAGAGCTTTGAAGGCTGTCACAGCAGCTAGGACATTGTGACATGTGTAGCTGGTGTGCAGGAAATGCCTGCTGAAACTTAGGGAACTTCCCAGCCAAGGTATTCAGTGTTTAGAAATACAATAAACTTAACTTTGAAGGTGGTTATTTGAAAGGCTACAAATAACACCAATTCTAAGGGGTGGATGGGGAGAGGGTGACAAGCTGGGGGTGGTTGCTAAGAATTCAGAAGAATGGAATTTAAAGTGATGAGAAGAAAATAGAGGGGAAAAATGAGTGATAGTCAGAACCCAATCAAGTTAGCATACGAAATAAATAAATCCAAACTCAGTTATTATTCAAGACAGAATAAAAGCTCAATTATTATTCTTGACTATAAAAGCCCCAGCTTGCTTTAAGTATAAGGTGGCATTCCCAGTCTGTGGTTAAAGAGACAATTGCAATAATGAATATGTAAACAGAAATGTGACCTTGCTAGGCTGGAGTCATCCTTATGCTGCATGAGATACACATGGTGCCCTTACAAGGATATCACATCTAGCGTTTATCTTAATATTTAAGAAGGAATGTGCAAATACCACCAAGCCTTGTTTCCCAATTTTTCCCCCATTTAGCATTTGGTCAGAAACATTTTTTAAGGTGGCTTAAGGAAACTAGGAAATGTCCTTATAGAAGACCCTGAAATCTTTTGATTTAAATGATGTGAAGACCTATGAATGGAGTTTAAAGGGATTTCTTACAGGAGTAAAATATAACTGAAGGACCAACAAGTGCCTGTAAGTAGTAGGAGGGTTATTATAAGCTGGGTACTTTGCAGCTGCCTTATCTCCATAAAGTCAGAAATTGACATACTGCATCGAGAGAGAGAGAGAGAGAGAGAGAGAGAGAGGTCAGAAATGGACTGTCTGGTGAGGGTGTGAGAAGGAAAATATTAAATTATTATTGTGAGAGAGCCCGTCATCTTAACTTTGGACACATGATAGGAAAAGCAGAAAACCATTTAAGGATGATTTATGTGTCTTATTCCCAGGAGTTGCCAGGGAAGTGGCCCTTTGAATTTCTTTCACACTCACAATTTCATGAGTCTAGTGCTGTGGACCTTAGGAGGAAGCGTATGTTTATAAGTTCTAATTTCCTTTCTACTTCTGCCACCAGCCTACCAAACCATCTATAAAATATAACTGTGATTTCTCATACTATCTTATAGGACTTTCCCCAGGATTAATTACACAATGCTTGGAAGGTACTTGGAGCTGCATGAAGAAGACAATGAAAATATTTACAGTAATCATATGAAGTTGTTGCCATTTGACCATTGATAAACTATAAAAATGGCAATTTCATATGGTTAAACAATGACAGCCATCAATGATTGAGTTGGCTTTGCACCATGTGTGGACTGGTTCTGGGAATTTAAAGATGTTTAAGACATTACCCCTGCACTCAGGGAACTCTCAGACCAGGGCAGGACATGGACTCTGAAGTAAGATATTTGGAACAGGTAGAAAAAGGGTGATACTAGAAGTATTGAATGATGTTGTACATAAAATATCCAGTGATTCTGGATAGGCCCAGAAAGTGATGAGCAAAGGGAAAGCTTTGTAGAACATACAACATTATTTTAGGCAGGATTTTTAAGGTTGAGCAATTCACCAAGTAGGTAGATCACTCTAAGCAGAGGAAACAGCTGCGCAAAAACAAAGCGGTATGAACAAGTCTTTCTGGAGGGAAAAAAATGTCCTTTAAGTATTAAATAATATTAAGATAAGACATGAGTTGAACCCTCTATGAGTCATTCCTGTTAGAGTATCCTCTTGTTGAATAGTACTTAATTAATATTCATCCTATTTTGCTCTTAATAGGACTCTTATAAATTTTCAGAATGACTACAGCACAGAATGTCTTTCAGCGGAAAAAGAGAGGAAGCTGGTGAGGTTACCTGGAACCCTGTGTATAGCAGTGAGGAGAGGGGCTTCTTCCTATGCATGCTGGGGAAGTGCTAGAGAACTTGTGACATGCTCAGACTTTGGAAAACCCAGAGATGAAAAGCAGGGGTGAGCAGCATCAAGATCAGGCATTGGGGAGCAGTAAAGAGGAGAGGATACTGGTAACATCGAAGGGAAAAAGAGGAATTTGGGAGGCATAAGAAGGATGGAAGAGGGTGAGTTACCAAAGTCAAGAGAGAAAAGAGCTTCAAGAACAAGACATAAGAACAAAGAAAGTGACATAAATTGAGTGTCATAAAAACTGCACATTCTGCCAGGGATACGGAAGTTGGTCACTGGTGATCAAGGCAAGCACAGTTTGAGGGGAGAGGACAGAAGTCATATCCTGGCGGTTCCAGGTTCAAGTGGGAGCTAAAGACCTGGAGGCAATGGATTTCTAATTATTTCAGAGACAATGCACTGGAAAGTCAGGAGAGAGGTAGGCTAACTAGAGGGGCCTGCAGAGTGGAGGAAAGTTGGTAGTTGTTCTGTTGTTCTGACAGCATGAGGAGTGTGATGGGGTGTGAAGCTGGGGGTAGGAACCCCAGGATAAAGGGAAACAATGAAACTTGTAGTCACTGACAGGGAAGGAGCAATGGTTTCAGACACCTAGGGAAGTTCCTGCTTCCATCCCGACCTGGGGGAAGTTGAAGATGGATACAGACATTGATAAATATGACGGCAAGGCTGAGAGACAAAGAATTAACATCTTTTGACTTCTTGTTCTGTCTGGGTGGGAGCAAAGTTATTTATGGGCAATGGCTGGAGTAGGAGAACTTAATGAGTGTATGGGAGGGAGGGTGTGTGTGTGTGTGTGTGTGTGTGTGTGTGTGTGTGTGTGTGTGTGTGTGTGTGTGTGTGTGTAGGGGAACTTAATGAGTATATGCGAGGGAGGGTGTGTGTGTGTGAGAGACAGCTGCTGAGAGGTGACCAGGGCAAGGCAAACTTGCCAAGTTGCCCTGGAAGCCTAGCAGCAGTGGAAACCACAGACTGGTCACTGCAATTTACAAGTTTGTGTAAATTTTCTTCCTAAGCATTGTTTGGCAGCTCGGATGCAGGAAACTAGGAGGATGAGTGGGACTCACGAGAGGTGGTGGCAGGGTAGTAAGGGGTAAGAGTCACTGGGAGGGTGTGGCTGACTAGGTGAATCATTGTGATATGATGGAATGCAGGGGAGGAAGTAGAAATCTTCCTCTACTTCTGATAGAGGTGCATGCCCCAAACCCCATCTCAAGTTGAAAAATACCATAAATTTTAAAAGCTTTTAGCACATCTAACTTATGGAACACCATAGCTTAGCCTAGCGTGCCTTCAACATGCTTGGAACACTTACATGAGCCTACAGTTGGGAAAAATCATGGAACACAAGGCCTATTATACAATAGTGTTGAATATCTTGTGCCATTTACTGAATACTGTACTGAAAGGAAGTGAACAACAGAACTGCCGTCTGGGTCACCATTAACACACACAGCTGAGAATATGCCTGGCTTGAAGAATGTTTGGGGCATTGAAGTAAGATTGTTGAATGAAGACTATGCTACAGGATCATCCATTTTTCTCTCTTCTGATGAGGTTCCAGGAAAGAAGATAGAAGGCCATTTATCCTTGTGAGCATATAACTAGAGGGTGCTGTGGCTCGCCGCTGCCTGGCATCACGAGAGATAACGTGCTGCATATGGCTAGCTCCAGAAAGGATCAACATTTTTTTTTAAAAAGATTTATTTATTTATACATACAAGCTGGGGTACAGGCCAGAGGCATGGGGCGGCAAGAGGGTTCCCCAGAGACAGAGTGGGGAGCAGAACAGGCAGATCAGAAATACACTGCTGAGGGGAGCAGCGGGCGAGGCAGGAGAGGTCTGCCGCACCATGTGGGATTCTCCCCAGCTGGGCGTCGAACTCGCATTGCGCGCTGCCGACAGCTCCACAGCGCAGCACTCAAATGCTGTGCCACCAGGGAGGCCCAGGATCAACATTCTTAATTCAAAAGGATGGTTCCTAATGAATGCATAGCCTTTACACCATTGTGAAATTGAAAAACCCTTGTCAAACCAACGTAAGTTGGGACCATCTGCAGAGATTCCTAACACAGCTAATGGGACACACACACACACACACAGCACACACACAGAGCGAGCCACACCAAGAGTTATGGCTGTGAAGTGGCTGATCAGAGGTCAAGGTCTCTGAGATGTAGCTCAGGGTCACAGCAAGATCTCTATGTGGCTGCAAGAGCAAGGAGCTCATGTGGGGCACACAGGTGGGGAGGGAGCCCAGAAGATTAAGACAATTTTCAGGCAAGGGTGAGAGAGGGGTGTTCTGCAAAGACACTGCCTTGCTCAGGACAGTGAGAGTGTAGAAAAAACAGAACCAGCTGCCAAATCATTGTTTAGGACAAGACACTCAAGGAAGTTTAGACTCTTTGAGAGCAGTTTCTAGCTGATCGTTTCTTGTGTCATAATCTCCCACTGCAGCACTTATTTCCTTTTCTTTCATATAGTACAATTACAAATGATCCCCCTTCTTCCATAAGTGGAACTGAGCTCTCTTCTTTCCTCCAGGCTCCCTCTGCTTTCTCCATTATTTGCTGCCTCTGAGGCTGGTGGGTGGTTCATCAACAACTGCCTTCTGGTCTTGCCAGTCATCATTTACCTGACTGAAAAGCTTATGTTAACATTTTAGGGGTCATGGGGACTTACTTTCCTACAGGGGTGGACATTCAGAGCTCAGATCCAGTTTCTCTCTTCCCAGCATGGTTCTAAAGAAGTTTCTAAATGGCTCTGCCCACACATATGAGGAAGTTGTCTGTCTGCCAACCCACTTCTCTCCTGCCAAAGCTGCTTGACAAGTTCAACATGAACAGTTTGAAAGAGATTTTTCATCAATATAACACATTAAACTCTTAACCCGCAGAGGAACAATGCAGTTTACCATACATTTTTTCCTTTTGAGACAGTAGTACCCCAAACATCAAAATTGAGGATGTTCCTATGGACAAATGCAAAATAACTCCGCTTTCCATGGCAGTCCTTCTGGCAGCAGGAACCACAAGCCATATCAAGTTAAAAGATCTGGAGATTCTAGTGGAGGCGTATGAAAACACAGCTCAGCTTCCCTTTGTCCCTAATGCAGGGCCCCTTCAGGAGTCCCCCTTGGCTTCAAAGTGCGCCACGCTGAAGTGAGTCAGCAATTCTGTGTTTGTTTAACTTCTAAGGTTACTGAAACACTGATGGGAATGGAGCTTGTCCAAAGTCACGCTGCAGGACTGCGGCAAGCTACACGCAGAATGAGAACTCGTTTCCACTAGACCGCACTCCTTGAACCTTGCCGCATCTACTGCACAGGCTTCTGCTGATACCAGTCCTCGCCGCTGTCTTTAAATAGTCCCTGGCAATCAGGATCCATAGTCTCTTTGTAGAGTTAGTGCAGGCTTTTGTGAAGTTCAGATTGCAGTTTGAAGAGATTCTGGGGGTTTGTGCCAAATATAATACTTAGATCTAGGAGAAAAATGATGCAAAATGGCAGGGAGAGCAAGTGGAGACTGACGAGCTAACAAGGACAGATCTGTTCCTCTGCTTCTCAATTGGCAGTTGTATAGACACTCCTTTTTCCCCCCTGTGGAAAATTCTTCTAAACCCCAAATCATTCTTCCCTTGAAACAATTAGATTGGATGTTCTGGAGGCAAGTCTATCCATGTGCACTGTTATTATTAGTCTCCAGAAACTCATGTTTCAGTATGCCAGGACACAGAGCCAGGACGAATGGTGGTTTCAGACTAATAGCATTCTAAATTTATCATGCATTTTCTTGGTTTCTTTTCCTTGAACACAATTTTGAAGAGATAGGAAACCAAGATGATGTGTGGCCCTTTGCTGCTTACAGATTGTTTCTTTCCTATATGTTAAAAATGGTAGCTGTCTTTCACTAACAGTTAATCATAAAATCATCAAGAGCCATCATAAACAGCAAGCACACAGCAAGAGCCCTAGTGAATTAGGATCTTAGAATGGAAAGGAATTGGAGATCATCGGAGAGTGGAGATTGGAGACCACCTATTCAAAGTGGGAATCTGGGACACGCCCCCAAAACATGGTGGCAAACAGACGCTAGGATCAGGCTCTGCCACAAAAAATCAATTTATGGAGAAAAATATCCCTAACTTTGAGAGCTGACTCGAAGAGAACCAGATACCCTACACAATACAATCGACCCCGGGGGTGCTTTAGACTTAAAAATAAACCAAAGAGTCAGAGTAAAGAGAAGAGAAAAGACATCGGACTCCACACAGAGGAACAGCAGCAAGGAAAGGTGGGCGAACCGACTTCCCTGAGAGCCACTGAATACAAGGTTAGAAACTGCAGTGAGGTCGGAGGGCTCCAGCCAGCCGACTGGGAGTGCGACCCCCACCCCCCCCCACCCCACGACCCCCCTCTCTTCCCTGCGTGGTAGGGCTGAAGCACAGGAAAGCGTGAGGGTCACTGCATCCCATCCCCCATCTGGGGCTAGGTGACATATTAGAGGGGAGGAAGTCCAAGCAAGAAGCATCCCCTCACTGGTTGCTAGGTGATAAATTGGCCAGAGGAACTGGTTAGGCCAGAAAACCTCCTGCCGAGACCACCTCAAACACTCAGGGCCTTAGACTGTAACTTGATCCCAACCTGATGGGAGGAGTGACAATTAAGAACTACTGACTGACAGTCCCCCAAACCCCTCACATACCTGTTGCTGGGGTACAGGCTTCTGCTGGAACTATCTCTGACTACACCCTCCCCTGCAAAGTGTCAGCATCTTGGCACCGGGAGGGCGGCAGAAAAGACACCTCAGCTGGTGGTGAACACGGCCCAGCACCTCCTGTGGCCCCACCCCCAGCCTCTAGGTGGCTGCACACTGGCACCCCAGAAACTAGGGAAGGTGAAACCCTGACCAACAGCCACCCACAGCCTCCACCCCTGCACCCCTTCGTGGAGTAGTGGGGCCCAAGCAGCAGAAAAGAAACTAAGACCAGGCGCTCCCAACCCCTCCCCACCAGACGTAACCCCAGGGGCAGGAATAGTCCCAACAAACATTGGAGGAAAGGAAAAGAAAAAAAAGGGGGGGAGAAAGAATACAAAGACTCCCAGAAACGACTAATGACAGCAGCGACAGCAAGACAACAACATCTGTCACTGGAAAGGAGGGGTTGAACACCAGCAGGGGGCCCAACCAGAAACCCCAGAACCTATGAGCAAAAGGACTACAGAACTCCAAATTCACATCTCCCCAATACTTTATTTATTATTATTATTATTATTATTATTATATTTTTATTTTGTTATTATTATTTTTTATTTTTTCATTTTTTTTTTTTTTACTTTTAACCTACCTTTTTCTCTTGGTCCTTCATTCCTACTTTTCTTCATCTTCATTCTCCTTTTCTTTCCTTTCCTTTCCCTTTTTTGTTTTTCCTTTTTTACTACAAACCACCCCTTCATCTTCCCTAATTTCACTGGGAACCAGAAACACTTTGGAGACACGCCACAAGAAACACAGAAATTCAACAAAGAAAAACAAGAAAATCCAGAAGATACCCAGCCACAGCCAAGGCAACTCAGACACTAGGGAACCACAAACACTCCTGAGCAAGTAAAACCAGGAGTCATGCCTGCCGGCACCAGCGGAAAGCTACAAACAGAGCAAGCAGAAAACCAACAACAGGAAGGAAAAAATTCACAAGTGACCCTCAAAACAATACACCACAGAAAGAAAATCCCTCTCCAGAACCCATTAATATGGACATAGAAGATTTCATCCACCTAACAGATAAAGACTTCAAAATAGCCATAACAAAAAAACGATAGAATTCAATGAAAAGAACAAAGAACTGAGGAATATAAACAAAGAATGAAGAATGAGAATGAATCCATAAAGAAGAAATTGAAGGAAAGGGAAGATTTAAAAACATTAGTAGAGGAACTAAAGAAATGCAGGGAAAGCCAGAAAAGTGAATTAAAAGATATGCAGGGAAGAATAAGCATTCTGGAAGATAAAGATACTAACAGAATCAAGACAGAAAAGGAAAGAGAAAAACGAAGGAAAAAGAATGAGGGAAAGCTTCAAGAACTATCTGACACGATGAAAAAAGGAAACATCAGAATCATAGAAATCCCAGAAGGAAAGGAGAGAGACAAAGGAACAGAGAAACTTCTCAAGGAGATAATTGAAGAGAACTTCCCAAACATGAAAAAGGAAACAAAAATTGACATACAGGAAGCCAGACGATCTCCATATTATTACAATGAAAGAAAAAAACAACAACCAAAAACAGCAGGACATATGATAGTAAAACTATCGAGAATTCAAGACAAGGAAAATATATTGAAAATGATGAGGGCAAAGAAACAAATAACCTATAAAGGAAAGCCAATCAGACTGACATCAGATATCTCTGAAGAAACACTACAGGCAGGAAGAGAATGGAGGGACATATGTAACACACTACATGGCAACAAATGTCAACCAAGAATACTCTACCCTGCAAAGCTCTCTTTCCTCTATGAAGAAAAAATATGGACCTTCTCCGACAAACAGAAACCACAGAAATTCATCGCTACCAAACCCCAACTCCAAAGAATACTAGAAGAAGTCATGAAGACAAAACCAACAGAAGAAAGACCAGGAAACACAGAATAAGGTAAGAATCAGAACCACAAAAGGGTAAACAAACAAACAAAAAATATGGAGGACAGTATATCAATATTAACTCTAAATGTAAATGGACTAAACACACCAATTAAAAGACACATCATAGCAGGATGGATCAAAAAACAAAACCCAACCTTCTGCTGTCTACAAGAAACATATTTAATTGCAAAAGATAAACAGAGATTAAAGTTAAAGGATGGAAAACAATCCTACAAGCAAATGGACCAAGAAAGAAGGCAGGAACAGCTATACTTATATCAGATAAAATAGACTTCAAACTTAAGAAGGTAAAAAAAAGACAAAGCTGGTCACTACATCATGATAAAGGGGACAATAAAACAGGAGGATATTACACTCATCAACATATACTCCCCAAATGAAGGAGCACCAAAATATATCAGACAATTATTATCATCCCTGAAAACAGACATTAAAGAAAATACATACATAGTAGGAGACTTCAACACCCCACTTTCTCTATTGGACAGATCAAGATGACAAAAGATAACCAAGGACATTAAAGCTCTAAATAAGGACCTAGACCACATGGGATTAACAGATATCTATCGATCACTTCACCCCCGAAAAATTGAATACACATTTTTCTCAAGTGCACACATAACATACTCCATGATCGAACACAAATTAGGCCACAAAACAAACCTCAACAGATACAATAAGATCAAAATCGTACCAGCCTTCTCCAATAACAAAGGAGTCAAACTGGAAATAAACAATAAAAAGAAAAAAAGAAACCCTTTCACCTCATGGAGACTGAAGCCCACATTATTGGAAGACCAATGGATCAATGAAGAGATCAAAGAAGAAATTAAAAAATATATAGAAATGAATGACAATGAAGACACAACTTTCCAGAATGTCTGGGACACAGCACAAGCAGTAAAAAGAGGAAAATATATAGCATTACAAGCTCACATCAAGAAACAAGAAACAACTCAAAGAAACAATCTAATCTCACATCTCAAAGAACTAGAAAATGAACAACGAAAATATCCAAAAGCCAGCTTAAGAAAGGAAATAATAAAAATCAAAGCAGAAATAAATGAAATGGAAATAAAAAAAACAATCCAGAAGATCAATGAAACCAAAATTGATTCTTTGAAAAAATAAACAAAATAGACAAACCACTAGCCAGGCTTACAAAGAAAAAATGGGAGAAAGCACAAATAAATAGGATCATAAATGAAAGAGGAGAAATCACAATGGACACAGCAAAAATCAAAAGAATAATCAGAGATTACTATGAACAGCTATATGGAAACAAGTTCAACGACCTAGAGGAAATGGACAAATTCCTAGAACTATACAATCACCCAAAACTAGATAAAGATATAGAACACCTGAACAGACCAATCACAAGCAGTGAAATTGAAACAGAAATCAAAAACCTCCCCAAAAACAAAAGCCCAGGACCAGATGGCTTCACAAATGAATTCTACCAAACATTCAAAAACGAAATAATCCCTATATTGCACAAACTCTTTCAAAAAATCGAGAAGGAAGGAGTACTACCAAACACATTCTATGAAGCAAACATTGCTCTAATACCAAGACCAGACAAAGATAACACAAAAAAGAAAATACAGACCAATCTCTCTAATGAACACTGATGCAAAAATATTTAATAAAATCTTAGCCAACAGGATCCAACAATGCATCCAAAAGATAATACACTATGACCAAGTGGGATTTATCCCAGGGATACAAGGATGGTTCAACATCCGAAAATCAATCAATGTAATCCAACACATCAACAAAAAGAAAAATAAAGACCGTATGATCATATCAATAGATGCTGAGAAAGCATTTGACAAAGTGCAACATCCATTTATGATAAAAGCCCTTGAAATCCTTGGGATAGAAGGAACATACCTCAACATAATAAAAGCCATATACAACAAACCCACAGCCAACATTATGCTTAACGGTGAGAAGCTAAAGGCCTTTCCACTAAGATCAGGAACAAGGCAAGGATGTCCACTCTCACCATTGCTTTTCAATATAATACTGGAAGTCCTTGCCAGAGCAATAACACAAGAGAAAGACATTCAAAGAATCCAAATAGGAAAAGAAGAAATTAAACTGTCTCTGTTTGCAGACAATATGATAATATATATATAAAACCCTAAAAACTCCATAGAAAAAACACTCAAAATAATAGACCAGTTCAGTAAAGTAGCAGGATACAAAATCAATGCACAAAAGTCAGTAGCCTTCCTATATGCAAACACCCAATCTGAAGAAGAAGAAATTAAGAAATCCATCCCCTTCAAAATTGAAACCAAAAAAATCAAATATCTGGGAATAAATCTAACAAAAGACGTAAGAGACTTATACAAAGAAAACTATAAAACACTGTTGAAAGAGATACAAGAAGACACAAGAAAATGGAAAGACATCCCCTGCTCATGGTTTGGAAGGATTAACTTATCAAAATGGCAATCCTCTCAAAAGCAATTTACAGATTCAACGCTATTCCAATAAAAATCTCAATGACATTCTTCAAAGAAATAGATCAAATACTGATGAAATTCATATGGAACCACAAAAAACCCCGCATAGCTAAAGCCCTCCTGACTAAAAAGAAAGAAAACAGAGGAATTTCACTCCCTGATTTCAAACTATACTACAAAGCCGTAATAACTAAAACAGCAAGTACTGGAACAAAAACAGACACAGAGACCAATGGAACCGAATAGAATACCCAGAATTAAAGCTGCATATCTATGAACAACTAGTCTTTGACAAAGGAGCAAAGAAAATGCAGTGGAACAAGGACAGTCTATTCAATAAATGGTGCTGGGAAAACTGGACAGCCACATGCAAAAAAAAATGAAGCTAGACTACTGCCTCACACCCTGCACAAAAACCAACTCAAAATGGATAAAAGACCTAGATGTAAGACCTGAAACCATAAAATTTATAGAAGAAAATATAGGCAAAACTCTACATAACATACATCTCAGCAAAATCTTTAAGGACACATCCCCCAAAGCGAAGGAAGTGAAGGACAAGATAAACAGGTGGGATTACATCAAAATAAAAAGGTTATGTATGGCAAAAGAGACATTAACCAAAACAAACAGACACCCTACCAACTGGGAAAAGATCTTTGCACACAATACATCTGATAAAGGACTGATAACAAAAATTTACAAGGAACTCACACAACTCAACAAAAACAAAGCCAATAATCCTGTCAAATATTGGGCAGAAGAGCTCAAAAGGCACTTCTACAAAGAAGAAAAGTAAATGACTAACAGATACATGAAAAAATGCTCAACATCACTTATAATCAAGGAAATGCAAATCAAAACCACAATGAGATACCACCTCACACCTGTGAGGATGGCACACATTAAAAATATAGGCAATAACAAATGCTGGAAAGGATGTGGAGAAAAAGGAATTCTTCTACACTGCTGGTGGGAATGTGAACTGGTCCAACCACTATGGAAAGCTGTATGGCCATTCCTCAAACTGCTAAACATGGAGCTCCCATGCAACCCAGCAATACCACTTTTGGGACACAAAAACACTAATCCGAAAGGATACACGCACCCATATGTTCATTGCGACACTATTCACAATAGCAAAGGTATGGAAGCAACCCAGATGTCCAAAAATAGATGACTGGATCAAGAAGATGTGGTACATATACACAATGGAATACTATTCAGCATGGAAAGAAGATAAACACATGCAATTTGCAGCGACATGGATGGAATTAGAAGAGATCATACTCAGCGAAACAAGCCAGAAAGAAAGAGAAAAATATCGAATGGTTTCACTTATAACAGGACTATAGGGAAACCAAATAGGAGAGAGACACTTGGGGGCGTGGGGGGAAGGGGAGGATAAGGGCACAAAATGGAGTAGAAAAGGATACAAGGGACCACGGAGATGGATCACGGGTGAATTGTTGGTGGATTACCCTAAGGGGAATACAAAATGTAAAAGATATAAATAACAATAAACATATATATTAAAAAAAAAAGTGGGAATCTGGTCTTCAGCATCCTTGGCAGGTATCCAGCTCAATGATTCTCAAACTTTGCTGCACATCAGAATCACTTGGGATGTTTTTAAAGACTTAAGGCTGGAGCTATACCTTCCCCAAAATCAACTAAATGAGAATTTCTGGAAAGGGGACCGAGCAACCCCATTTAAAAAACACTCCAGGGGATTGTAATTTGCAACCAAATTTTGACCAGTAGTCTAGCTTCTGCTTAGCTCTACCTTGTGATGAAGAGTCTCTGAATTATTGAGTGACCATTCACTACTGGACAACCCTTCCTGTTGGAATCAAACAGAATTAATGCCTCTCTGGAAGCCACATAGAACCAGTCTGCTGCCTCCTTCATGGCTCACCCTGCAAACATTTGAAGACAGTAAACAATTTGAAACATACTCAACGATATTAGTTATAAGTTTTCCCTCCCTGTGGCCCCAAATACCAATTTAAATGAAACTCTTAGGCATACTATTTCATAATGTGGATTTTGATCCACTAATCTGGCTGTTATCCTATTCCAGTTTCACTATTTTGCTTCTTTTTTAAAAAAAAAAAATTTATTTATGCATACAAGAGCCGGGGTGTAGGCCAGAGGTGTGGGGGGTGAGAGGATTCACCAGAGACAGTGGGGAGCAGAACAGGCAGATTGACTGAAATATACTGCTGAGGGCAGCAGCGGGCGAGGCAGGAGAGGTCTGCTGTGCCATGTGGGAAGCTCCCTGGCTGAGGATCGAACTCGTGCTGCAGTGGCTGCTGATAGCTTCATAGGCTAAAACTTAACCCCTTGTGTCACCAGGGAGGCCCAAGTTTGTTTCTTAATAAAATAATTCAGCAACTTTGGGGGAAAGGTTAGATTTCTCTCAAAGTTAAAACAGAATTTTGAAGAATCAATATGGGACATGAGGTGTGTTTTCCTCCTTCCCATCAGCTGTCATGTTCCCTGTTCTTCTGCTCCCAGGCCCTGCACCGCCTGTCTTTTTTCTGTCTCTCTCCTGCCTCTCCTGTCTGTCTCTCTTTGCTGTCCCACTTGTTTTTGCTCGCCCATTGTTGGCATTTGAACCTGGGTGATGGCCAGATCTCTAGAAATGTGGCAGAAGGGAGAAGGGAGAAGAGGATGTTATTGTCATACCCCAATTGAGGAGCTCAGGCCCTGACTCTCACAGGCCAGATCTAGTATCGCACAAAGGGCTAATTTAGGAGTCTCAGCTTTTAGATTTGAGTCCTTGTTCCCCCATTCAGTGTGGGGACAACTTTGGGGAAGACTTTTAACCTGTTTGAGTCTCAGTTTCTTCATCTGTAAACCAGGGCTAAAAATAGTAACTAATCCCTATGAAGTAAATAATTTGTGTAATGTACTTGCTACAATGCCTGGAGTGTTGCTAGTGCCTAACGAGAATATGCTCCTATTGTCATTCCCCCCCTACCCCCGCAAATAAAAGTCTAGCCGTCACCAAACTCTCCTAATCTAAGTTCCAATTTAGGCTGCCACACAATTCCTCCCCCTGGGCTCATAATGCCTCCTGCAGGTACCTATAAGTACAAGGTAACATTAGCTCTTATCCACTGATTCACATGAGCTGGAAGTGAGAACCAGCAGCAAAAATCTCACTCCTCAACAAAGTTTTTTGTTGTTGTTTTTTTTCTGCTTTCACTTTTCTTTCTCAAGGGGCCATAGGAAATTGAACTTGGAACTATGATTTGCCCTTTCTTTAAAGCCTGCCAGGAAAATCATTAAGTTTTTAGCAGGCCCTGGAGGATAGGCTATTTCCCTTTCCATTTAACAAACATTAAAATTTTGACCAGGGTTTGCTGAACTCCACATACTACCACTATGCCTTTTATTTCACCGGCTTCTTCATTTCATTTTATCAGCACTGCCAGCCCAACTCGGGGAATGTGATCTATTAGGCCAGGTCTTCACCAGCCAAGATTTGAAGGGTGCAACAGATTGAAGATTTTCAAACTACAAAACAGTGCTTCTAATCTGTGTTTGGTGAGCAATGAAAAGTCTCCTTGCGGGAGTCCTTGCTCCCTCTGTTGGGTAAATGGATGACTTTCCAGGGATGCCGCATAAAAGAATAAATTAGAAAAAACGGCTGTAGGCAGCAGCAAGATAGATTCTTCAGTCCACTATGTATTTCCTGCTGTTTAAAAACAAGTTTATATTAGGTTTTGCAACCGTTCAACCATGTCCCCTGAAGTTTCTACAGAAGTCATTCACTAGCGAAGGGCAAGGAGGTTGGTAAACTGGGTAAGCTGAACAGTCCTCAGGTACTTTGCAGTCCAAATGTCAGACTAGTTCTACAGCTAGATTACATATTTAAGTCCTCCATTTAATTATTGCTGTTGTCCAGGACTGTTTCAAAACTAGCTGCAAAAGCCCTACTTACAATAGGTATGTTATGGAAACCACTTAAGTGTCTCAGGACTGAGGAGTGGATTAGAAAAATGGAAAACTACTCAGATATAAAAAAAAAAAAAGATGAAATCTAGTTATTTGCAACAACTTGGAGGGAACTGGAGGATAATCCTAGGGAAGAAAGTCAGGAGGAGAAAGACAAGTACCAGGTGATTTCACTCATCATCATGGAATATAGAGAAATAAAACCAAGGGTCAGATAGAACCAAACCAATAACAAACCCTAGAAATCTGACTCTGGAATTGTGGCTACAAGACAGGGAGAGGGAGGGGGAAAAAGAAAGATGGGAGGGGACACGATGAATTCTGGTGGAGGCCTGTGGGCGCCTTGGTGGTGGGTGTGGCGTGGTGGCCGGCCTCAGAGGTGTGATCCTGTGCCTCTGAATCTCATACAGTGTTGTAAACAAACGTTACCTCAATTGAAAAAAAAAAAAAGAAGCTACAAAAACAGGGCAAAAGGAAAATGAAACAAAAATGCCATCAACAGATGAAAAAAAAAAAGTTTGACTCCAAAAACTGAGTCACTATAAATAAAACAACTTCTCACTTCAGGGTACATTCTCTTCACTTTTCTACTCTGATTTTCATTCACTTCCCTCTCAGTGGGGTAATTTCCCTGGGATCAAGGTGGGTTTGTACAAAGACATGAATTTGCTTTGCCTGTACAGACATGTAGACACATCCACAAATACACTTGTAGGTAAAATTGCATGAAGAGGTCCCAGCAGCTAATCCTGGCCTTAATATATAAAACAGCTGCACATTCTAATTCACTTTCTAGAAGGTAGAGTACATTTTCGAAATGCACTCTCTAAGGTAGAGTACATCTTTGAGTTTTTATTGTTGCCTGCAGTGGTTGGTGACGGGCCATAGCTCAGTGAGTGGTACTGCAGCAAATAGCAGTCGTGTATTGTTGGCCTCATAACACTGTTGTGGAGCCAACTACGTCAACTACCGTAAGATAATTCACACACACACACACACACACACACACACACACACACACACACACACTCCCAAACAGCTTCACGCTGCCTTCGAATAGACATTATGTCATTTCCTTGCACGTGATTTGTTCACTTATCCATCAAACAAGTGCTCATTTATTGCAAACACTGACTTAAACATATCAGCAGCATATTTACTGTTTCTAAAATTCATGTACAGTCTTCCTTGTCCTTGAGTTACATGGATAACAAGATAAAACAAGATCAATATTTGTTCTATTCACCCTGCATAAATATTTTCCCAGACAAGTGGCTATTTACCATATTGAGTCAACTTATGCTGCTGGGACAGAAGAGGCTTCCTGGAATGTTGTTTCCCCCCAAGGGACTGGTAACCTGACCTAGGAGGCTTCGCAAAGGGAGGGGAACAGATAATGATTGCATGCCCACCACAGCGAGTCAACCCTCTGCCTACATATGTGATAGCACTCCATCCTCATCAACACCCAAGGAGAGAGATGTTCTTAGTCACCTCATTTTATAGTTGAGAAAACTGGGACTCTGAAAGGTTAAGTTTAAATGTTCAACTTAAAGTGTTCAGTTCTAAGTTTCAATGACACAACATTTTCCTGGTTTTTCCCGTTCTTCTTGTTGACGTCATTTTGCTAACTCTTCCTCCTTTTCCCCGTCATCCACAGCTCACTTTTGGACATTCTCTAGCTATATACTACTAGATGAATACATCCAGAATAATGACTCCATGTGCTCGTGAGTCTCCAATCTTTTTCTCTGTCCCCAAACTCTCTCATCACTACCATTTGACATCTGCCTACGTAATTTCTCTACATGCACGGTAGGTAAGCACCTTTTTATTCTGTCTAGATCTCTTTCTCCCTAATTTTGAACCACTTAAGTAAATGACTTCACCATTCATGCAATTGTTAATTTAAAAAAATATCAGTTTTTAACAGCTCTTACCATTAATTGCTCATTAAAACAATCATTTTGTTTAAATAAAAAAAACTAATTCAAAATGTATACAGATTTAAATGTAAAGCATGATATCATCATGCTTTCTAAAGACACAAAAGAAAATCTTAAGGATATTGGACAAGACAAAGAATCATCAGCTTGACACCAAAAGCACAATGTGTGAAAGGAAAAATTGATAACTTGGATTTTATCAAAATTAAAAGTTTTGCTTCATGAAAGATCCTACTAAGGGTTGAAAAGACAAGCTACAGAGTGGGGAACGTGTTTGTGAACCACATATCTAACGAAGGATAAGAACCTAGAGTATGTAAAGTTTTCTCAAAACTCCAGAGAGAAAGATACAACAATTCAATTAGAACATGGGCAACAAACAGGAAGAGACATTTCTCTGAGGGAGATCTATAACAATAATCTGTATATGACCCATAAGCACATAAAAAGGTGCTCAACATTATTAGCCATTAGGAATAGTAAATTAAAACCATAATGAGATGTTACTATAGGGTACTATAGACATCAGAATAACTAAAATATAGTGACAATACCAAATTCTGATGAGGATGCAGAAAAACTGGATCATTTGTACCTTGCTGGTGAAGACAAAAAATGGCACATCCACTTTGGAGAAATGGTTTGGCAGTTTCTTAAAAAAGTAAACACGCAACTACTTATGATCCATCAATTGAATTCCTGTGCCTCTATCCCAGCAAAATGAAGACAAACACAAATCTGCGTGTACTTGTTCATGTAAGTTTTATTTGTAATAGGCCCAAATTAGAAACAACCTGACATCTTTCAAAGGTTAAGAGGTTAAATTGAGACACATCTACCATGGACTATTACTCAGCAATGAAAAGGAACCAACTATTGTTACACACAAACTGGATGTCTCTACAGACAACTATGTTGAGTGAAAAAAGCCAGTCCCTAAAAGCTCTTGCTTTATATAATTGCATTTATATAACATTCTTGAAATGACAAAATTATAAAAGCCAATTACAGATTAGTGGTTGCCAGGAGTTAAGGATGGAGACGGAGGAGGTGAGTGGGAAGTGGGTGTGGTAATAAAAGGGACACAGGAGGAGTCCTTGTGATAATGGAAATGTTCTGTATCTTGACTCTATCCATAACAATATCCTGACTCTTATATTTTCCAAGCTGTCACCCATTAGGGGGAACTGGGTAGAGCAAATCCAGGACCTCTGAATTATTATAACTGCATGTGAATTTACATTTCTCTCAAATAATGTTTAAATAAAATGCTTAATTTTAAAAATCATTTCTTCATTTCCTGTTACTGTTAAAATAAAATGCAAAATTTTTATTGTGGCCTACTGGAGTCCTTTTAATTCTGTCCTTGGCATAACCCTCCAACCTTTTGTCTCACTAGTTTTCTCTTTTTTTTTAAATTTTTTTTTAAGATTTATTTTTTATTTATACACACAAGCTGGGGTGCAGGCCAGAAGCGTGGGGTGGCGAAAGGGTTCACCAGAGACAGAGTGGGGAGCAGAACAGGCAGAGCAGAAGTACACTGCTGAGGGGAGCAGCGGGCGAGGCAGGAGAGGTCTGCCCCACCATGTGGGATTCTCCCTGGCCCGACCTCGAACTCGCGTCACCGCCGCCGACAGCTCCACAGCGCAGTGCTTAACCGCTGCGCCACCGGGGAGGCCCTCTTTCTTACTTTAATTACATCCAGTTCTTTTCCAGCCCTGGGCCTTTGTACTTACCTGGGATTCATCTGCCTGCGGATGTTCCCCACTCCTACCCCCATTCCCATCATTTACATGGCTCCTCATTTGATTCCACAGGTCTCAAACAACACCCACTCAGAGAAGCCAGCCCTCACTTGCAGAGTGCTGCTGCTAGTAAGGCAGGTAAGCCCTGCAGCCAGGTTGCCTGAGGCTGAATTTTAACACTTCCCCCCAATAGTTCTATTCACAAAATTGATCTATTCACAAAAATTGTTCTAAGCATTAATTGGGCTAATGTAGGCAAATTATTTAAACTAGTACCTGGAATGCAATCAAGACCATGAGTTACTATTTATTATCTAACTACCCCTTCCTTCACCCCCTTACTCTATTTTACTGGTTCTGAAGTATAACCCCCATTATTCCCATTTGCTGAAAAGCAAATATTCAAGTCTGAAACTTTGGGGGTGGGCCCCCAAATGTGTTTTAACAAGCCTCCTGCGTGATTCTGATGCACGTTTAAATGGGGAAGCCACTGGTTTATCTCATCTTCCTATTTACTTCTTAATATCACTATCACAGTTAGACTTTATCTTATTTATTTACATGATTAATGCCTGTCTCTCCTACTGAACAAGCTTTCCATGAAGGCAAAGTTGTCAATCTTGTTCACTATTACATTCCCGACTGCTAGCAAAATGTCTGGCACAAAGTAAGCTCTGAGAAAACATTAAAGAATAAATGAAGGAGTGAACCCAGACAAGGTCATATAATTATTAGCTAACTGAACTCATTGACAGTAACTCCAGCTGGGCTCACCCCTCTGATATGCTGAGCAGAAGCAACACCCTAAATAGTAGTCTTTACTCTGTAGCCTCAAGTTTCTCACATGGTGCTACACAAGATGTGATTCCCTTGAATGTGAAAGCCTGACTTCCAAGATGAATTTTCAATACAAGTGTGGCCACAGCAGAGCCAAGGAATCTTTGTGCACGAATGTGGGTGTGCTGCTTTCCATTGCACTGTGCTGGTCACCTTGTTACATATTTATGTTTCTTTTTGTGATAGTGGGCTGCTTTCCTGAATGGCAACAGGTCACCCACTTTCCGTGACTTTTAGAGGCTTTGGGTGGTGAAGAGTCCCTTCTCTCCAGGAGGCTGCCTAACATGTCAGTTTGGAGAGAGATTTTTTCGCCTTAGATCTAGTGGAGGGGAAAGGCGGTGCACATAGGTCCATCTCTTCCCATGATAGTGGCCCCTCACCTTTTCTCCCACCTCTGGCCATTCCATCTTTCTCCTCTGAGGCTTTCTCTTCTCAGCTACTCTCTGTCTCAGTGCACTGGCTCTCAGAGGCCTGGCAATTCTCTTTACTGACACTTGCCTCTGAGGAGACCCTTCACTCCACTACAGGATTTCTAGTTCTGAATTTGTGGTCAGCATGTCACCGGGGTATTCCTAAGGAACCTCAACACTGCATGTTCAAGACTGAAAGATTTATCTTTCCTTCTCTCTTGTCATTCTCTTATCAGCGCTATACTGCTTAATGGCATTACCATTACCCAAGGTAAAAATCTGGTAGTCATTCTTCATTCCTACCATTCCTCACTTCCTGTATCTTACCGGCATCTTTAGATGCCACAAATCACCCCTCATCCCTCCTCCATTGCTACTCAGACTTGCTCTGTGGCACCAAGTGACTGTCCTGCTATAAAGCTTCAAGCATCTTACCGAGACTGTTTTAATCATCTAACTAATATCTTTGTTACTGGCCTTATCTCCTTACGGGCTCTACACAGCCACATTATAATTAAATAAGTTTTTGAAATTTGTAAAGTTGTCTCCTTTTGTTCCTCTGCTTTAAATTATTTCCAATGTGCCATGTTACAAAATATGGAACAAATCCCACAACACTACCGTGCTCAGCCCTTCATAATCAATTCAGTTATCTTGATCTTTGTGCCTTGATTCAAAATCTATAGTCTTTGTGGAAATTCTACTAGCATTCTTAGCTTTTTAAAATCTTTTCTGATTATGTTCTTCTCAGACACCGAAGTAGAATGAACATGCTTTCCTTTACACCCATCAGTATCAGTCAGGTTTTGCTGCAATAACAGCTCCAAGTCAGAATGATAGACACTCATCTCTTGCTCAGTTACATGGGTACAGGGAAGTAGGCTGCTCCTCTGTATCAGCCTATTGGTTGCCTTCAGGTTTGTTTCCCACGACTTTTCATTCAGGACCCAGGCTTAAGGAGCAGCTGTTCCCTGGGGCATGCTCTTCTGTGGAAGATAACAGTGCAAGAAAGAGGTCTGGTAGAAACACATAGATGCATTTAAAGCATCTTCTCATTTGGGACAGACAGACCATGCCTGCTTACATTTCACTGGCTAACACCCAGTACCAGTTGATGTAGGGAGGTTTACCCGTCTAGGCAAGGAATGAAGGAATACCTCAGAAAAAGCATACAATTTACCCCCCTACTCAATACTGGGTATGTATTTGCATTATAGCCCATGGGATCCTTGATTTGTTTAGCTACCTTCTTTAGAATTTATGATCCTAGGGATCAGGTTTGAGTTACTCTTTCATATCTCGACAAGACTTAGCAGAGGTGTTGAACAGGCAAATGAATTAATGATTGACCCAACAATTCAAGAGGGAAAAATGCAAAAAGAAGATTGAGTTTGTTGAAGATAATGAGCTTAGTATTAACCTCAGAGGCTAAATATATTCCAAGCAGGTCCTGATAATGGAACTGTCATTTTTAATACAGCTACTAAGAGCTAATGTTCTCTGAGTTCTTTACTATCAACATAGAATTATCTTTTAGAAAAGAGTTAATAAGCTTAAAATAGGCCCTAATTATTTTTAAAATAAAATTTAATTGACTTTTAACATTATATAAGTTTCAAGTGTATAGCACTTGAAAATTCTATATCTGTAAACACTACATTATGATCATTATCAAAGTGGGTGAAACTAGTAAAAGGGGTTGAAGTATATGGTGATAGAGATGGTAATTTAATAAACTTTACTTTTTAGAGAATTTTTAGGTATATAGCAAAATTGAATAGAAGGTACAGAGATTTCCCATATACTTGCTATACCTACTCATGCATAACTCCCCGTTATCAACATCCCCCGCATAGTGATCCATTGGTTTTAACTGAATCAACACTGACACACGCCATTACCCAAAGTCCAAAGTTTACATTAGGGTTCAAGCTTGGTGTTATACATTCTACAGGTTCAAGCTTGGTGTAATGATATGTATATACCATTATTATAAAGAGTAGTTTCATGTCACTAAAACAACCCTCTGTGCTCTGTCTATTCATCCCATCCTTCCCCCAGCCCCTGGGAACCAGTGACCTTTTTGTTGTCTCCAGTTTTGCTTTTTCTAGATGTCCTATGACTGAGACCATGTAGTTCATAGTCTTTTCAGATTGGCTTCTTTCACATAGTAATATGCATTTAAGTTTCCTCCACATCATTTTATGACTTAATAGTTCCATTTCTTTTTAGTGTTGAATAGTACTCCATTGTCTAGGTGTCCTGGATTATACTTATCCATTCATGTACTAAAGGCTATCTTGGTTTCTTTCAGGTTTTGGCATCTTTTGAATAAAGCTGCTATAAACATCCATGTGCAGGTTTATCTGTGGACATCAGTTTTCAATTCCTTTGGATAAGTACCAATGAGTGTAACTGCAGAATCATATAGTAAGAGTATATTTAGGTCTGTAAAAAACTGCCAAATGGTGTTCCAAAGTAGCTGTACCATTTTGCATTCCTACCAGCTGTGAACAAGAGCTCCTGTAGCACCACATTTTCACCAGCATTAGATGCTGTCATTGTTAATGGATTGTGGTATGTAGTGTTGTCTCATTCTCATTTCCCAGATGACATCTTTTCATATCCTTATTGGCCATCTGTGTATCTTCTTTTGTGAGGTGTCTATTAAGGTGTTTTGCTCATTTTTTAAAAATAGAGTGGTTTATTTTCTTGTTGTTGAGTTGTCCGTCATTTTTTTTTAATTGACTGACTACCTCAAATTTAAATTTCCTCAAATCACACAAAAACTGATAGCTTTAGACTTGGCTTTCTTATATCCAGGAGCTGCCATTAAGAAAGGCTAATTCAGCAGTTGTAAAATATAGTCACAGAACTTATAACAGAAGGGAGAATTTGAAGATACATGAGAGCAGACTTTTTAGACTCCAGAGAGTCCTTGAACCTCTGAAGTTGCAAAATTTTGAGTGTGTATTCATGTGCCCCTATTTAGAATAATACACCATAGTTTTGCATCAGAATCTTAAAGGTGGGGTAACGTCATCAACATGGCGGTGAAGGGACGCTAGTATCAACTCTCCCAAAAGACAAGCTGCCTATAAAGAGACATCAGCCAAACCCAGAGAAGATCCAGAAACGCTACATAAATCTAACACCCTCACGGGTGAGTAGAACTTGGAAAGAAGCTAAAAAGACTGATCAAGAAGAAAGAACCACCAGATCCCCTCTCCCCTCCCCTCAACACAAATCGGACCAGGAGACCAAGACGAGAGGCACCTGAGGAAACCCGGAAGAAAAAAAAAAAAAAAGGGTGAGCAGAGGCATTTTCCCGGGCACGGCAGAGTGATAAAACTCAAGACTGACACCAGCAGTCCCTCCAGGTAGCAACAGAGCCCTGGAGAGGGCAGCGTGCACTGGGGGAGTTGGTGGGACACGGAACAAAGTCCCGGGCAGCTGCGGTGTGGTGTGGCCCCTCCCCCAACCACCATTACGGAGCCAGCACTCTAGCTCCTGTTTGGAACAGATCTCTGGGGTAGTGGTCTACCCACCCCTTCAGTGACACTATTAATAGCTAACCACTGGAGGAAACGTGGGAGAAAAAAGAAAAATCTCCCAGCTACAGGTGCGGGAAAAACACGGGACACAAGCCGCACGCCATAGGAACTTCCTGTCCTGCCCGTGCAGGAGAGCGAGAGCTCCCGAGGCAGTTCCACTGCGCCGCTGGCAGAGAATTACCGCGGGAGGCGGTCAGTTTCATAACCCACAGATAAAGACTGCGGGCTAGGCTGCCGCAACTGCCCTCCAGGCGCCAGAGAAGTGCGGAACAAAAGCCGCGCTTGGTTGGCACTTCCCGCTCTGCCCTGCGCAGAAGAGGGAGCCAGGTCAGGGCAACCCCACCGAGGCAAGCCAAAGCCCCCCAGGCGTGCATGCCCCCGCACTGCCACGGCCCTGCCCTCCAGCCGTGCAAACAGCTGCGCCCCACCCTCCAGCCGGCAAACAGCCCGGCCCCCGCCCGCCCTCCAGCTGCCTGCACCGTCCGCGGCCCCGCCCTCCAGCCCGGCGCAAGCGTGTGCACAGCCGCCCTCCACCCGGCAAACAGCCAGGCCCCCGCCTGCCCTCCAGCTGCCTGCACCGTCCACGGCCCCGCCCTCTGGTCGTGCGTGCCAAGCTGCTGCCGCCCTCTAGCAAGTAGAACCAAGGAACATGCCTGCCAGCACCAACAGCACAGGAATGCAACGATCAGAGCAAAGCAGAAGGCCAACAATAGGAAGAAAAAAAATTACAAATGACCCTCAAAACAATTCACCACAGAAAGAAAACCCTTCTTCAGAACCCAATAATATGGACATAGAAGATTACATCTGCCTACCAGATAAAGAATTCAGAATCGCCATAATAAAAAAAATAATAGAATTAAATGAGAAGAACAAAGAACTGAGGAATATAAATGAAGAACTGAAAAACGAGAATGAATCCATAAAGAAGAAAATGAAAGAAATGGAGGATTTGCAAACATTAGTAGAGAGCCATAAAAGTAGATTAAAACACATGGAGGAAAGAATAAGCACTCTGGAAGATAAAGATACTG
>PVIJ01007192.1:0-84811 GCA_004024925.1 Scalopus aquaticus | reverse complement strand
TATTCTTTGCTCCTTTGTCGAAGATTAGTTGTCCATAAATATGTGGTTTTATTTCTGGGTTTTCTATTCGGTTCCATTGGTCCATGTGTCTGTTTTTGCTCCAGTACCAAGCTGTTTTAATTATTATGGCTTTGTAGTAAAGTTTGAAGTCAGGGAGTGTAATCCCTCCATTCATCTTCTTTTTAGTCAGGATAGCTTTTGCTATTCGGGGTTTTTTGCAGATTCAATGCGATTCCGATAAAAATCTCAATAACATTCTTCAAAGAAATAGAACGAATATTGAAGGAATTCATATGGAACGACTGCGAATTCTTAATCAGTCTTCGTTTAGCTACTGTGAGGGGACTGAGAGTCGTGATGGGGTTTCAGGCCCAGAAAGTAATGCCATGGAGAGGCGAAGGGCCTTGTGCCTGCATGGTGATGCCGAAAGTGACAGGGCTCAGTCCTCCTGACTCTTGGACCTGCTCCCAGGAGGGGTGCCATGGACGGCTGGGCGGAGGACACTTCCAGACGGCAGGCCTGAGTGTGTGCTGATACATAGAGAAAAGAAAGCTCCCCTTTGGCAGAGGTCAGAGTGGTAGCAGATGGGCCCCTCTGCTGAGGTTAAAAAAGTAGGGCTCCTTCATGATTGTTTTCATTACCATGGGAGTGTTGATGAATATTTAATTGAGACATATGCCAAGAAGTTAGGTTGAGTTAGGGGAGTTTGGTTGAGATGGCTTCAGTCATAGGACCCTAGAAATTTAGTTTCAGTTATTGCCTCTTAGAAATTAAAGGTATGAAAGGAATAGACCAGCTTTTCTTTCCTTTGTAGATAAGCCCACCATCATGTACACACACACACGCACACACACACACACACACACACACACACAAGCACACACACGCTTGCATGCACAAACACATGCACACATATATCACCGCCTGGAGTTTCAGAGTGTGTCACATTGCACTGAGGGGACAGCCTGCGAGACCTAGCCCTAACCTTCCAGGGGTCCAGGCAGGCGGCCCCACCTGAGCCTTAGGGCTCATGCATCACAAGGAAGGGACAAGGCAGATTCATATAAGAAGATACCATATTTTCTTCCCTTTTCCCTGCTGGGCTGCTAGGTCTCTGCCAGGGCTGGAGAGATTAAGGGAAAATGAAGTCCTGTGTTCCCTAGGGCTACATTATGTGCCCAGGCATTTGGCTCCGGGCTCTCTACAACACTAATCAGTTTGCATTACAAGGATTTGTTTCCAAGGCTGTCTTCACTACTGCAGTGTCAGCTCCCACTAAGCCACAAGCCAAAACTGATCATTGTTCTCTCTGAGCACAGAAACTGCTGGAGGAGAGGCTGGAAAGAAGGCACTGTGGTCAGAGTTAAAAGATGGCATTGCCCAGTCACCCTTACCAAAGGTCCAGCTCTGACCCTTTATCTGCAAGTTGCAGAAATCCAAGCCTACCCAGGAAGCAGAATTCCCAAGACACTAGGCAACTGGGTTAGCAAATAATATATTAGTTTTGCAACAGGAAACTGATTCTTTCATAGCCAGAATTCTGGAATAGGTCAGATCAGGACATCAGATACTCAGGCATTGGTTTTCAAACTTGAGAGCACATCAGAATCACCCGAGTGCTGGTTAAAACACAGATGGCTGGGCCCCACTCCTGAGTTTCTCTTCCAGTTCAGTAGGTCTCAGCCAGGGTCTGAGAATTTGCATTTCCAATAGATTCCCAGATGATGCTGATGCTGTAGCTTCAGGGACAGGGACCCTCACTTGGAAGACCACTGTCCTAGGTCAACCTGAGGAGAGAATCATAGCTTCAGAGGTCCCCAAATGCTGGGGCTCTGCAGGTATGCTTGGGTATTGACCAGGGTCACCATCAACCACGCTGCTTGCACTCTCCTTTCATTTGTCTCCTTATAGAAAAAACCAAACCGAAAGAAAGCAAATTCACAAGAACAAAGCTGATCCTAAATAATAATAACAACCAACAGAAAAAAAGGAAAGCCAAGAAATATGTATCCCTGGTGGAATGGTAAGAAGTTTTGCACATTGTCCTTAGTCTGAAGCAACTGCAGAAGGGGCCCACCAAGGAACTCTGGCATGGTCTGGGCAGACCGGTGTTTGCCAGCAAGGTCCCCATCCCAAGGGCAGGAGGCGGATCAGGTAATGGCGCTGCTGGGAGGAAATGTGCCAGGACGCTGGTGTGAGGATCATCCGCAATCCCACCTGTTCTCTCCTCAGCACAGCTGTCTCCTAAGTTACGGACGCCTCACCATCTGTGTCTTCAACGTGTGAAACACATTTTAAAATATACTATTTAATTAAAAAATGCTATTTGTCAGCTCGCTGCTGTGCCAGCTGCCTTCCCATAGCCAGACTGCTGCTATAGCAGAACCAGGGGGGCAGGCCCAGGGGAGGGTCAGCTTTCCCAGGAGCGGTGCTTGGGCAGCCCTGGGGATATTCAAGGAAAGCCTCAGAGCCTTTTCTGTCAGCAGCCACACCCTCATGTTGTCCTTGGAGATCTGAGATGGTCCAGAGATGCAGGGCTGTACAGATGTTTCTGAAAGGGATGGGCACTTCTCAAGCCCTCCATGAACTTTCCCCACCTTTCTCCTACCTGTAGTATACACCCTTTGGGTAAATATTAATCAACCAACATGTGTACAGACCCCCCCCCCGCCCCGCCCCAATCCACAAGCTATGTGCCTCCCTGCCTGGGAGCTGTCTAGGTATTCTGAGTCTCAGAGCTGGAATGTACCTTCTTCTCTCAAAGTCCAAATTATTCCTCTGTTTAGCTGATTTACTTCTCTCCATTGTGGAAATTCAGAAGGCTTTTCACAGCCTGAGTATGACAGACTTGTCCCTGATGTGCTAAGAATTCATGTCTGCTCAGCCGGCACCACCTTCCCACGAGGAGGTGTCTGGGGTGTCATCTAAGCTTTTAGCTCTGTTGTCAGTTTTGAAATAAACTCTATCAAAAATTGTAGCAAAAGGGAGAACAGGGGAGGAAGGAAAAGAGAAAGTGTGTGGGATGGGGGAGGAGGGACCCTAATCCTGATTCTAGACAGACATGTGTTCTAATCAGTTTCTAGAAAAATCTTCTCTGCTAATTGTGTGCCCCAAACCTAGGGCTATACATGGATTTCCTGCAATTTTTCATAGCGCTCATTCTAACCTGTGGTTTCAAAGCAGTACCACTAGGTGGGGCTGAAGAGAGGCTTGTTTTGGGTGAGGCAGTGGACTGGATTACTTAGGAAAAAAATCAGTCATGGGAAAGAGTTTACTTTTCGTATCTTAAAATGAAAGTTAAGATCTAGTAAGTCTTTGAAGTTCCTATTTCTTTTCTAGAAATGGTCTGTGTTTTTAGAAGCGCCAAGCTCTGTCCTTTCAATATCAAACTAACTTCCTGCAACTTCTACCCTCCCTCCCTTTCATCCTCTCTCTCCCTCCCTCCCTCCCTTCCTTCTTCGCTATCTTCTTCTTTCCTTCCTTCCTACTTCTCACTTCTGATGTAATGATTCATTTATCTGTTGGGACAATCTAATTCGCCTCCTCACCGTAAAGTTCTATTTCAGGGAGCAGTTATGAATAAAAGCTCTGCAGACAGATGCCAAAAGAAAGGACATAGCAACTCAGTCCCTCACGTCACTGCACATTGCTCTAGACTGATTAGCATTATTAATTTGCTGAAATTCCTTCGGCAGTCTTCCAATTGAATATCTGTGTAGCATTTTCCAGGGAGATACTAACAGTTCTCAGAATAATCCCACAGAAAATCGACATACTTGTCATCTGTCCTTCTCTGCAAATTATTTGAACTCTTTTCCCACTTTAAAGCATCACAGAATAATTTTACCAGTCATAGTTTTAAATGCAAATATTTTCAAGTTCAGGGTGCAGAGATAAAAAAATAATAATGAGTTTAATTTTTAGCTTAATTGGTAATTAATTTTTGCAAAGAGTTTTGGAGAGGAAAAGTGTCGCATGCCATTTATGTCAAATTAGCATTGATTACAGAGATTTTTAAGTTGAACACCAGGTAGAACATTGGCTTTTTCAAACCTCTTATATTGTGTTCTAGAACAAAAGGGCACTTTCTTGGAATATTACATCAATTATTGGCTAGATGAGAGAGCGGATCAGTGTCCTTGGTGAACATAGCAACCAGTCTGAAAGCAGACACGTACACACACGCACAAACTCACGCAGGCCCCATAGGAGTTTTGCCTATCGGGAAAGGCATTTTGCATCACATCACAGGCAGACTGGAATAGGGAAAAACAGTGATGTAAAGATGGCTCTTGTGCCAGCCAGCATGTGAGCCGGCTCTCAGTTTCAAATTAAATGAGATAATGAAGTTAACTGGGTGAAAATGTTGATTCAGTCTTCAAAGGTCAAGGAAATCAAGCAGGATCCTAGGATGACAGAGAGACCACAGGAAAGTGCCTCATGTGGTGGCAGTGGGTGCTGAACTCAGCCCAGAACGACTTGTGGGGACAGTGTAGGCTGTGGACTCCCCTAAATGTACAATCATTACTTACCCAGCTGGTTACTGGTTAGACAACCGTTTGATTCCAAGCCCAGTGCTATTCTGATGCACCCGGAAGGTACCAACAAGCATTGTGGCCGGGGGTTGGGTGTAAAGGACGGAAAGAGAAGCACAACATGAGTTCAGGAGTAGAGAGATTACTCCTCATAAAGAGAGTGAGATCGTCACCTCCCTTGTTCCTGGGGGTTAAGAAGTTTGCACACACGCACACACATACTCTGACAGCTAGTTACAAACATTTGCCAATTGCCTCCCTATAATCCATTTAAAAAAGGAATGCTTTCCCTTCCAAGTACTAACCAGGCCCAACCCTGCCAAAAGGAAAAAGAAAAATACCGCATGGTCTCACTTATAACAGGAATATAGGGGAACCAAACACAAGAGCGACAATCAGTGAGAGAGCAGGGAGGATTGGGGCTCAGAATGGGGGAGAGGGGAGCACAGGGGACTGTGGTGACGGTTCACGGGTGAATTGGTGGTGGGAAACCTACGGGGAATATGCAGTAATGTAAAAGATGTAAATAAAAATAACAACTATAAAAAAAATATTTCTAAAGGTTAAACTTTTTTTTGTGAAACAAAAGAGGAACTCTGATTTAGAGTGTGGGGGGATGAGGGAAGGACTTGCTGTGTTTGTTACAGACGTGTGAAAGTGGCACGCCAGTCTGGGTATTAAGGTATTGCAAATGTTATTCCCCCCACCCTCCAGTTTTAAACTAATGTCTTTTTACGCATTCTTTCCTTCTCTTCTTATGAAATGATGTTGGTGAATACAGAGGAGAGGACTTTTATTTTGTTAAAAGATGCTTTATTTGAGACAAGTTTCCATAACGACAGACTTTTTATATATAGAAACAACATTACCTGCTTAAAAAAATTCTGGAATCAAAGTCTGACTTATTTTATAGCTAGTAAATTCCTAAGATACGCTAAGGTTATACAAAAGGGATCCACAGACACTTTTAAATCAGTGGGCTCATGCGTACTTGTGTTTTTTTAAAAAAGATTTATTTATTTATGCATACAAGCTGGGGTACAGGCC
This sequence comes from Scalopus aquaticus, assembly GCA_004024925.1. Taxonomy (NCBI): domain Eukaryota; kingdom Metazoa; phylum Chordata; class Mammalia; order Eulipotyphla; family Talpidae; genus Scalopus; species Scalopus aquaticus. The sequence continues at coordinate 79,229 of PVIJ01007192.1, read as the reverse complement.
AGAGGCGTGGAGCAGGAGAGGGCTCACCAGAGACAGAGCGGGGAGCAGAACAGGCAGATCTTCTGAAGTACACTGCTGAGGGGAGCAGCGGGCGAGGCAGAAGAGGTCTGCCGGGCCGTGTGGGAATCTCCCTGGCCAGGTGTTGAACTCCTGTCTCCACTGCCGACAGCTCCACAGCGCAGCGCTTAGCTGCTGCACCACCGGGGAGGTCCCCCATGGACACTTGTGCTCCAAATTGCTTCATCAGTTCTCTTTGTGGATTTTTCCCCTGATGGAGGTCTGGGCAGCAGTCTGCACCAGGCCAGCTGGGCTTGAAGACGTTGCCAGATTTCTAGGACAAATCACGCCTTCATCTCCCATCACCTTCTTAGTCTCTCTTCTCTCTTCTTCCTTCCTCATTTCATTTTCTTTCTTCTCACTTAGCAAGTTAACAACATTCGGGGATCTTCTCTATAAATAGATTCCAAACTCTGCCACATGATCTGGTCACTGGGGTGATATGATTCAGACCATAGATTCTGGGATCTTATCCCAGGTATCCTGAATTAGGTCAGAGAACCTGCACTTCTAAAATTCTCCCCAGGTGCTTCTGAGCCCCAGCCTGGCCTGAGTCCTGCTGAAAGTTTGAAGAACAAGAATAGATCATACCGAGCTTCAGTTGTGTTTGAATGCTCTTGATTCTTGCAATCACCAGGTGCAGAAGTTGAGGCTCAGGGAGTTTAATCTTTTCAAGGTCAACTATTTCTTCATTCATTCATTCCTTGAATCATGGTGTTATTTCATGATGTTTTAGGCCCTAGTCCTGTGATAGGAGGGGGAATACATAGAGGGATGAAGTACATTAGTTCCCTCAGTATATGTAGTGAACGGCACAGACCACTGTACTGGAACCAAGACTTAAACTTTATATTCTGATTTCAGATTGTATGATTTAGAATTTTAAAAAATTATAGATTCACAAGAAGCTGTAAAAGTAGTACAGAGATTTCCTGTATATCTGTCATTAGCTTCTCTTGAAGGTAGCACCTTAGAAAAACTTGGGAGCATTAACAAAACCAGGAAAGTGATCCTAGCATAACTGAAGTAACTAGACTGCAGAACCATACTCACATTTCATCAGTCTTAGTCTCAGACTCTTTTTGCTATAGCATGAAGCTCCCAGTGGACCTCCTTGCTTAGCCTGGATGTTAGTTCATGGCCAGAGTGGTTTCTGACTTTTGGGATAATTGTTGCTGATCAAAAACTCTAGGCATAAGCTGTACCCTGATTTTCACAAACTGAAAGCGTTTGCAATATCTAGTGACCTCTCTTGGTGCTGTAGTTAGATCTCCCATATTCAATAAGCATCCACCTCCGACTGCTGTTGGTATTGGCTATTCCTGGCCTGCGCTGCCTCTTCTCTGGACAGTTGGCCCACAGTCAAGCAAGAGCTTCCTCCCACCCCACCTTCTGCAGCCCACAGCCTGCAGCCAATGACAGACTGACGCGGGGGCAGAGAAAGCTGGTGCTCAGACCTCAAGGAGGGGCGAACTCCGTGACATAAGTCCTGGTCCAAAGCTTGCAGTAGGTCAGACTGAAGCTCATCTCCATTTGAGAACACTTCCTGCTTAGCTCCTTCCTGTCCTGCTGTGATCCCCTTATTCCCTTTCTCCCGAGAGCATCCCCTTCATAAATCCTGTGCACATGAACCCTGTGCCAGGCTCTGCTTCTGGGGAACTTGAGCCAGGCTAAATGTTTATTTTGTTTTATTCTTTTACGTTTTCATTTTAGAGAAGAACAATTCTAAGCTCAAAAGAGATGGTCCTGTAGAAGATTGAATCACCCCATACAGCCCCACAGTCATTCAGAGCCACCCAACCGCACACATTCTTACCTGTGCACACTCATCACCACCAACTCTAGCTCACACACAGAGAAACCCAAGCAGAGGGTGATGGGACAATCCCAAGAGTCCAGTTTTTGATCCTCCACTGTGCACATAAACAAATCACAAATAGAAGACCTGATCAATGGTTATGAATTTCATGTCAGATTGGGTCTCATTAGTGTGTGGTTATTACTTTGAGATAATCAATACAGTGTGATTAGAATGCAATTTTAAATGTAGCATAACATCTTAGCTAGAAATCCAAATTACTGTCTCCTGCCTCCCCATTTACACAACGTCAACTTTAAATTAGACTGATTGAATCAAACTGATGATTTGTTTTTCCTTCAGCAGAGAATAGGATCAATAAGATTGCATCTTGGTCTGCCTGAATGATTGTGGCCAGTATAAAATCCTGAAGAAGGACTACAGTTTTGCAAAAGGTACAACTGGGTACATAAATGGGGTTTGGGAGTTCAGAATGCTTCCCCAATCTGTTGTGAAATCTTGGGAGTGTTCCTTCAAAAATCTTTGCTTTATTTCCCCATGAGTAGTGCTGATATGCGCTTCTCTGTCTGCCCCGGAAACAAAGACAGAATATATAAGTGAAGGTGCTTTATAAGTTCATAAAGTAATGAAGAGAAGTAGATATCACTTTCCAGCATTTGAATATGCCTTTCTGCTCTTCTTAAACTTCCTCTTTCTCACTACCAAGGGCTCAGTATCCTTTTCTTTCCCCAGCAAAGCCTCAGCATTTTTTTTCTACGACTTCCTTGAGGGACTGTGTGTCACTTAGAATTCCTTTTCCTTATAAATCAAAGAAGAAGATATGAATGTGATTTCATAATATTCTGTGTGGCTGGAATTTTATGAGTACTTTAATCACTTCAGATGCCTGAAATCTGTATTAAAAAGCAGAAAACAAAACATGTCCAGTTTTTTGACTTTGACTTATTCTGCAACAGAGTTGTGTGTTATTGCAACCAAGATATTGAACAAGATCTGCTTTTCTGCAAACTACCCCCAAAGTGTTCTGCATTTCTTTTATGGCATGTTTGGAACTGAAGAATTACTCTTCTTCAAATCGTCCTTCAGTTTGCTGAAGTCACACGGCAGCTAAGGAATTGGCAGGGAAGGGGATAAGGGAGCATGTGTGATGGGGTCAGAATATCTGGGCTTGGAGATTACTTCCTCTGAGTTTAGTTTTCACCTTTTTTTTCGTCTGGAAATATGCTCAATTCCTCCTTCTCACTTGAAATCAGATATTAGCATCCTCCCCAAAGACTGCCTCCATATGGGGTGCAAACAGCATCAAAATATAACAGTCCAGATTTTGTATGCTATAAAAATAATATAGCATTTATTGACATGAAGTTAATTATTTTGGAGTATACCAGAGGAAATACAAAGATTAAATTTCTATCTAAGAGACTCTATTCCTCAAAATTCATGCAAGTTACCATAAAACTTGTTAAGGAGACATAATCTAAATGGTTTAGTTAGCCCAAGCAGCAAGTCTAGGTCTGAACCTTTTGGAAGTTATTGATGCCTGTTTCCCATGCCCACATGGGGACATCTGTAGAGCATCCTGGTCATATCTCATCGGCAGGATTAACCTTGGAAATGCACAGTTTTCCTAGGCTCAGACACGGAACTTTTCAGCTTATGGAATGTTTAAGCTATGACTGGGAATGTTTTGATGCATCAAAATGTCATCTCTTTATAACAACAAAACAACATTAATAATGGCAATTACCATATTGTTGGTTAGGCACCAACTCAGCTGTGGTACAGCTGTTTGGATTCTTGAAATCATGTCTTCTTGCTATTCTCCTTGCCTCTCTCCAGCCCATTGTTCTCACCTCCACTGAGTGACCTGTGAAAATGCACATGTGATTTCTGGTTGCAGATAGCAGACTGAAAGTTCCCAAGAGTTCACTGAAAGGATAGAGATTTTTTTTTTTTTTGTAATGACATTAATTTAAGCACAATAGTGCTGGAAGGTAAGGACAGAAACCACCAACAACAAAAAGTTTAAGGAAATCCTAGATGTTAGAAGACAGATATAATAAGCTTGATAAAGGCAACAGAGGGCCTCCCCGGTGGCGCAGCGGTTAGGCACTGCACTGCGGAGCTGTCGGCAGCGGTGACGTGAGTTCAGTGTCCAGCCCGGGAGATTCCCACATGGCGCGGCAGACCTCTCCTGCCTTGCCTGCTGCTCCCCTCAGCAGTGTGTTTCCATCGATCTGCCTTTTCTGCTCCTCGCTCTGCCTGGTGAGCCCTCTCGCCACCCCATGCCTCTGGCCTGTACCCCAGCTTGTATGCATACATAAATAAATATTAAAAAAAAATAAAGACAACAGAATTGGAGTCACTGCAGTCTGAAACACCTCAAATGGAAGGAATCTTCTCCAAGGGAGAACAGAAAAGGTTCGCGATCAAGCCCAGCAGATACAAAGTGCTGGTCATAGGGTGAGCGCCAGGGCTAGTAATCAGAAAACGAAATGAAAACAACTGAGTTTCCAGTGGTGCTTATACTTCTCCCAATTCCCCTCAAATATAGAGCACGTGACAATAGCATGAAATCCAAGAAGTGTTTCTGAAGAAACGTGTGATCCTTCTGGGAAGGCATTCTCCCATCTTTGGGCATCTGGAGGAAAGCTGAACTGATTAGGAACTCACGCAATAGAAATGACATTCGAAAGAGAGAAATCAGAGTGATAAGAACAAGGCAGCTCCTTCTAAGAAAGCATCCCAATATGAATCCGGAGTCTCATTTACATGGCAGCTGTGGGGGACTTCACTGGCAGACAGCTTCCTATGCTTGCACCCCAGAGGAAAGTCACAGATGACCAGTCCCCAGTTCCTGCATGGAGCCCGCCTTCAGCCATCCCATTTATGGAGAATCCTGTTAGAGAAACAGACCTACTCAGTTGTAGGGGAAATTTCACTCTTTGCTGCTAAATGGGAAGTTGATAAATTCCCAGGAATTTATTCACAGGAATTACCAGATATTTTAGAAAAACCAGTAGCAGAAAGGGAAGTATCAAGATGAAAAAGATAAGCCAAAAAACAAAACAGAGCAAAGTTCTGTGGAAGAGAAGAAATAACTGATTGGGAATGAAAATGAATTTGAAATTCCAATTAAAAATACACTTAAAAATAGAGGAGGTGGAAATTGTCTAGCTAATCTATTTTAAAGAACAAAGGTATACACACACAAGTGGTTAACAAAAAATAAAAACTAGGACAGTCAGGATTAAAGACCGAAGCTGTGAGATAAATCAAGAAAACCTGCTATGAAAAATGAAAGTCTAAGAGGTCATCCTCTCAACAGTGGCATGGACAGAAATAGGATATATTTATGTGAAAAAGTACACAGAAAAGGCTTTTCAGGAGCAACATGAATGAGCACCGAACAATGACCCACACCACGATGATGCTTCTCATTGAGCAAAAGAAGCCAGCCCCGAGGAGCCTACACTGGGTTGCGTGCTGCATTATTCGGTATGTATGGAGCGTTCAAAGCAGGAAACGCTGCTTTGTGAAAGTGGTGGAGACAGGAGGTAGTTTGAGGGGTCTTCGGATATTGGTAACATTCTATCTCTTGATCCACGTTTTGGTTACATAGGTTGTCCAGTCTGAAAATTCATCAATTGGTACACTTGTGTGCACTTTTCTCAGTTTCTATTTCACTTTCGTAAATGTTATAAAATTAAAAAAGAACAAAACAAATATAGAACTTTATGCATTCAGATTGATCAGTTTATCCTAAGTCTTCTGGATTTTGTATCATATCCTGAAAACCCTTCCCTGGTCTGAGATAACGAGTTTATTCCCTGATGCTTTTTTTCATTAGACTTCTGATTTACCTTTTTGTTGTTGATTGCACATCCATAAGGATTTCATTTTACAAATCACCACTTTAGAAACTTCTTCATGCCTCACCAATAAATTTGCAATAGCATATTTGATTATTCACCCAATATTAGAAATATAGGTTGTATATAGTTCTCACTATTTAGAAAATGATAAAATGCAGACACTCGAACAATAAGGAGTTAAATATGCTTCCATTGCATTCCAGAAAAAGGGCAGAGATAATGGAGTGGAAGAAACAAGTGAAAACTAATAGAGGAAAGTGCCTCAGAGGTGAAGGAAGAAAAGTTTTCAGAATGGAAGGTCTACCTACATGGAATAGGATGTTGAAAGCAAAATTATTTGTATTTAGAGGCAATCAAATTATAGTAAAAGATTGCAGGAATAAAAAGAAGGTCCCCAAAAGTTTCTATAAGTAAGAAAAGCTCCCTGAGATGCATGGAGAAATCACCTTGACATAAGACTCTTTGCAAACAAGACTAAAGAAATACTTTTTTTTTTTTTTTGAAGAAAATGGCAAACTTAGAATTCTGAACATGATCCCACTAAACTTTCAGTTTTGGGAGAAGTAAAAAACTCAAATATGTATCATCCGTGTAGCCGTTTTGAACATAATTACTTGAAGAGATTTCTCAAAACATAAGAAGTAATATAAGAAATGAATATATTTAATAGTAGTGACTAGGATGTTAGAGTGAGTGAAGAAGTGAAAACACAATGACAAGAATGAAATGGACCCATGATATGCTGGAGATCTTTAAACACCTGCAGGTGTTTGGTGACATTGGTAGTGTTTTGCACATGCACACACACATGCACACAACACACACACAATCACACACACAGTCTTAACCAGATATGCAACTACAGGGTACCTTCTTTATTTCACTGTAACTGATGTAATGTTAATAATAAGCACCCTGCCTTCCCTTCCCATCCATCACTAAAGTTACAAATACATTTGTCATATGTCCCTCCCAACCTGTCTTTGAAACTATATGTTGGAGGTAATTGTTAAGTAAAGGATTATCTTTGATCAGAAGGAGAGAGTGCTTCGGTGGGGGTTATTGATTTAGGGTTACTCGATTTAGGGTTACTCTGTTGCATTGTTGTAGGGAACAGAAACTTCCACTCAAAATCATGATTGACTGACCAGTAGTGACTGCTTAGAGTTGTTTTGGGGAGGGTTTTCAGGCTGTTTGCAGTATGAGAGGGGACTAGTACTGCCTCTAATATGACCTGGAGATTGAAGCAGTAACAGCAGTGATGCACCAATTTGGCATTCATGAATTTTGAAAATAAGGTATATCTTGTATGGAATTATGAAAGATCTCAAATAGCCAAAGCAATCCTGAAAGAGAACAAAGTAGGAGGTATTAGACTTCTTGATTTCAAACTTATCTTACAAAACTATAGTAATCAACGGCATGGTAGTACCATAAACAGGCACATAGACCAATGAAATAGAAGAAATAAACCCCATGCCTATGTGGTCAGCTAAGCTTTAACAAAGACTTTAAGAGCATAAAAAAGGATATTTTTTCTCTGCCTCCCACATGCTTCCTTTATCTACGTTCCTCTGTGCTCTGTTAGGATGATCTGCATGGACTGTCTCAATAGACTCTCTTACTGTTTGGCTTCCAGGTAGATTTGGGAAATGCTAAGCCCTGTCCTGTAGAACCAGAGAAGAGAAAGGCCGTGTTTCTCTTTGCCTGCCTCGTTGGCCACACTCAAATGCCTTAGGCCATGGCTGTGCTCTCCGTTACTGTAGCTCCCAGTGTCCGGCTCACATTGAGGGTAGAAGTGGGTCCACTGTAGCTGGGCAAACCCACAGTGTCAAATCCTCTAAAACTTAGAGCCTCATGCTCCAAGCATTAGATTCTTGACAATATTACTTAAATCTACCTTACTAATTCAGGATCTTTGGTGATCCAGATGGTGGCTGAATCATGGTGAGGGAGGAAGAGACAAGAGTGACCTTGGGACACTCCTTCCTCTCGCCGTCTTCTCCTTCCTTTCAAGGATGTCTGGACAATGCTCTGTGCAGGGATACCACACCCTTTCCCAGACCCTCTGTGATGCTTTGGTATATTCCTTGCTTGCCCTTTCAAGCACATTAAGCATTATTTTCTCATTTCTCCCCTAGTTTTAGAAATATGTATTTTCTGCATTTTTACCTGGGAAGCAGGAGACTTTGTCTTAGATGTTGCTGTGTTACTGTGGCAAAATTTATTCCTCCTTTGGGCCTCTGGTTTACCTCAATTCAAAATGACTGAGTAGGATGAGAAGATTTCCCGCCCCTCTGTCATGGATGTCATTCTAGAACGCTCTGCTTTGCAGCTGACATGTAGAGGTGTCAGCCCATGATTGGTGGTTATCAGCATCCAACTTGGGGTGCTTTAATGGGATCTATGGACTCACACTGGGAGCAAAACTGCCTAGAAGGAGCACAGACAAATGTGCAGGCAGGAGTCACCCTCCACATCACGCTGCTTAGTAGCAGCCAGTTGTTGATTAATGAAAGGAAGAGAGCTCAGAAAATTGAAGTCCACAGATGATTTTCAAGCTTCATCTTAAGCAATAATTTTAGCCTCCTCTCTGATTGCGTTGAACTTTTACTTTTTTTTCCTTGCTCTTAAGACAAGGGCTGCTAACAAGGAAACAATAGAGTGATTTACATTTTTATCTTTTAAAATTTTATCAGTGCGGTGAGATAGAGCTGCTAATGAGCAGTGGAAAGACAACAAGGGTTCACTAGAGGGAACCCTAGGGAAGAAGGGCTAGAGAAGTCAAAGCATTTGCATAAGGGGTGAAATTACATGTTAGGTCTGCATTAGGGTTTGCCAGGTGCTGTAACACACAATCCCCGGATGTCCTTGCCTTAACACACAATAGTTTTATCCTCATCCAGCCATAGCCAAGTGTAGACAATGGAGGGCAGTGCTCTGCTTCAGGGAGTCATTCAGGAACCTGGAATTCTTCCATTCTCTGGGTCATCAGAAACCTCCACTGATATTCTGCATCTGACTTGGAGAATGGTGGAAAGCCCCAGGGGCAGGTCTGAAGATAGCATATTTAACTTCTACCCACATGCCCCCATTTTGCTATAGGGGAAGCTGGGAACTGTAGCCTAGCTGCTTCCTTAGAAAAAAGAAACAGGGTGGTGAACCCAGCTCTGCCACCAGCTCCGTTGCTATGCTGGTTAATTTCTCTCAGGAAGTTCAGGACTCTGAAATGGGGAAAAACTGTTTTTCAGCAGTGCCTGATATACCTACCTGTAGCCTCACTCATGGGTATTACTTCATTTCTTTCTTATATGAATGAAGTTGTTTCTCAGCACCCATATCACAGATTTGCCAGGTCAGAAAAACGCTTTCTGATGGAGGGAAAAGACAAGAAGAACTTCCATTATCTTATAGTCTAGTTGTTAAGGGCTCAACTTTTAGCCTTAAGATCTGATTTGAATCCTTTTTGGGTCATTCACCTTTCTAGGCTGGAGTTGGCCCAGTTGGAAAGTAAGAAAATAAGTACTTCATCTAAAAATAAACTTAAAAAAAAAAAAAACAACAAACCTACCTTATTGGTGGTGAGAGACCATGGCTGCCAGTGACCCTGACACCTTGGGTGAAATAAATAAGGCAATTCTAATGCTGAGGACAGTGTTTATCTTATCATACAGAGCTACTATATTACAACTTTCAGTGGACTCACAGCTTCATTTTTGAAATCAGAATGAAGTTTGTAAGGGGGTACCCAAATATTTGATTCTGGGTTCTTAGAATATCAAAGGACCGAGTGTAGGTCTGTGGATATGTGCTGGAAAAAAGTAACTTGATGGACGCAATTAGGGTTAATTTTGAAATTTTAGAGCTTAGAATACCTTGTGGAAATCTTTTCCTGAGCCCCATGTAAATTACATAAAGAAAAACAATTCTCAATTTTGCCATCCCAAGGTGTCTGCTCTAGTTTGTGTTACTCTAGAATGTAGGGACCACGATTATAGTCCAGATTACTGTAGAGTGAGGGCAGCTAGCAGTTACTACATGCCAGACACTTTCAAACTTGTTTATTGCTTTCATCTTGATAGACAGGATTTTAATTCAGGGCTGGTTGACTACAGAGTCTAGTCTTTGCCACAAGATGATTTTGTCTCTTAGGACTGTAGAAAAGTTTGTGCTAAATCCAATGATGTTCCTTTGATGGTCCTACCTGTGACACATTTGTGCATTTGTTTCTCTGCATGGAAATTATATAGTCCTTATTACACTGCTTAGCAGTTAGGCAGGGATGTGGGGCTGCGTCTCCTACAGTTTCCATTCGAAATGTGCAGTATTTTAGTTGTAGCCTAATAAGTAAACTAGGTTTCTGTGGGCCTGGCTATCACGGAGAGTCAGAGCCCTTAGTCTCATGGGTCACAATGGTGCTTGATGTCCAAAGCTATCTGTTCAGGGAAACAGTTTCCAAGGGAATTCACATAGCAATGTTAAAGTTCTAGCAAGGTCTGCATTGGTATAGAGAGGCTAACTGAGGGGAGAAAAGAAGTAGAACGTGCTCTGGACCTGACCTGACTGGAGACCCTCACCCAAGCATCTTCTCGAAGTTATTTGATAACCAGGGCATGGAGAGGGGTCTCAGGAAGACCTTGGGTTCATTATCCCAAGGGGAAGACCACTACCTTCCTGGCAGTGTCCCTGATAGGGGTAACCCTTTTGGCCAAGGTTTGTCCACCCAAGCTGTTAGTGTTGCTGGCAGCCGCTGTCTCTAAGTTTAGAGGTAGGTTGAAGGGACAATGAAAGGTGAGTGAGGATCCTTACACAAAGTTTCCTACAGGTTCTCAGGAGGTGGAGGAAGGACAACGGCTAGCACTGGTTTGACATTCCTGCTACTCTCTCCTTTCTTTCCACCCTACTCAGGAATTCAAAAGTACAGGAAATTACTTTGTTAACCAAATGGGGAATTTAATGAACCCACTGATATCAAAAGAAAGACCTGCAATATCTTTATCTGTGTAATTAATTAGCCTATGTCTGTGAAGTGTTCTAAATACATGAAGTGCCACAGATATCTTGTGTTAGTAATTATTATTATGCGTGGGAAACATAACTAGATTTCTTGACCTTCGTGCATTTAACAGCTCCTGTTTAATGGTGCGTTAATTGTAGCTTTATTTTTTGATCAACTATAGGTGGTGATATATTGAAGCACTTGTTCATGCCTTTCAAGATTTTTCTTTAGAAGATCAGCTTTTGAAAATGTGTGTGCAAGTGTGAGTGGCGGTGAGGAGCGACTGAAGGTGTCGGGGGGAGCAGTTTGTGACTGAATGGGAAGCACACAGCTGCCAGCGTCGGATTAAATCAGAAGGGGAAGAGCCTCGAAGTGGGGAAGAATCACGCTTAGGCTGAAGCATGAAAATCTGAACTAGAGTGGCAGCTGGTATTCAGAGGTGGTATGGCGGAGAGAAGAATGTATCATGTTAGGAAGCGTAGAAGACAGAGTCCCAGTGGGTTCTCGTGTGTGCTTGGGTAATATGCATATAGCTTAATAGTTGTATTAAAAAAGAAAAGGGCTTGAGGGGCTGGAAGTAGCCTTGTAGATGGATAAATGTGAAATGAATTTGCAGGGCGAGCATCACAGGAGTCCAGTGGGCTTAAGGGAGAATGACCCTGTGGTCAGTGTGTGGGTCTGAGACACATGATCGGTTTTGTTGAAACATAGTCATGTTTGTCTGATGCAATCTTATTATTACCTGTTTTCTGAGGAATGGTTGAAAGTACATACCATACAATGTTGTGGGAACAGTGCTTTGTAGAAGTCAAGGTGTTCCATTCTGGGGCAGCAACAGGCAGAGGGAAGGGGAAGCTGAAAGAGTTTTATGGGAGTGTGTTGGAGAGTTGTCAGTCAACATGGATTCATGGGACTCTGAGAACCAAAAGCTGCACGGAAATTCATCAAAATCTTGACCAGGTTATGGATTTCCCACAGCCTGTGAGATGGGATCAAGTCAATTTTATTTGATTTTTGAAAACAAAGTGACCTCAGTTAATGTCTAGATATCAAAAGAAAAGTAGACTGGAGATGCTTTCCAAATTGAAATTCCTTTGCAGAACTTTATGCAACAAGATAGAACCTCATTGCCTCCCTCTATCCAGCTTTGCCTCTTATACATCCTGTCATTATTTTTCTACTTTTCTAGAATACTTATCCATATTTAGAATGTTCTAAAAATCCTTTACTTTCAGAGCACTCTGTTCTGGAGCTTATAATGAGATAAAATGGAGATAATTCCTCTGGATTTTTAATCAGATGAGATCCAGAGACACCTGACTCAGACTACTTTTGACTCTTAATGAGGAAAGGCTAACAGGGTAGAAACTGTTCATTTTCCTCAAAGTCTTCAGAGACCAAATATAACTCTACCATCCCAAGAATCTATACAGAGCAGAAATGCAAACACCTGGATGAAGTCTTTCAAAATGCTACCTTCTTTCCTTAACGCCTATATTTTCTAAACTTAATGTTTCTTTTTCACTTAGAGTGTATGTATTGATAGGCATTCTCAATGGAAAAGTGGAGGTTGGAACCTCGGGGAGTAGCTATTTTGAAAGGTAGTCCTGGGTCACCTTGGTTACTGAACAACTATGGGATCAGGGGCAAGTCACTCAGTCATTCATTAGATGGCCTTGTTTAACTGTATTGATTGCCATAATGCTCAGGCTAACTGGTCATTTTATCTGCCAGAACAAAAGTAGTAACTGTTGTCCTCTACAAATGAAACAAACTCAAGATTCTGGCCATCACTACCTGAGGGGTAAGAGTCCCTTACCTGCCTGGCCTCTGGTACTCACCTGTGAAATGGTTGGAATGTTGGAGCCACCTGTCTTGTGGGAGAGAAATTCCATTCCCTGTGGAAGTTTCCATGCCCATCCAAGCATGCAAATCATGTCAAGGATCCTTGGCAAAGATGACAACATATCTCTAAGATAAATTTCATTTCCAGTGTTTCTTTCTCTTGTCATTCTAGGGTGCAAACAGGTTGAAGACAGGAGCTGTCTTTAATGGAATCTAAACAGTGCCTAACCCCTGTGGATCTCAGCTGAATGTTAAATAACAACAGTGATCAGGTAATAATGATTCCATCTCACTTGGGAGAGAATATCAAATAGCTTGGAATTTTCCTGTCACTGGCAGCATGGCCCAAAGAGCATCCTGAGGTGAATTAAAAAACCTCAGTGATTCAAATCACATTTCCCATAAGAAATACATCTAGCTTGGAGTAGTTCAGCTTATTTCTGGTTTACTGTGTGATTGGTTAGTCTTCCTTTGAATCTTCCACATCTGGAAGTGAGATATTGTGCCTTTGTGATAAATATTAAAAAAAAAAAAAGGAAAACAACTAGCTTCCCTGGCTAGTACCTTTTTCCTCTTATTCCTCATCCAGTATTTTTTCTAACTGCTTGAGTTGCTCGGAAGTAAATTATTACCATATGAGCTCAATTTAAAGAGCTGCTATAGAAAGCAAGCTGCCATAAGCCATTAAGAAAATAACCCTATTTCAGTTTTGAGTGAAAAGGACAAAATTAACTCCATTCAAGATACATATATATATTTTTCATTGAACCAGACTCTTTATCTACAGTGTCAATGCAAAGGAACTGCAGCCTTCTTCTCCTCCCTGCTTGTCTCATTTCAGCTCCCAGTCTAATTCCATAGTATCCTGGAGGAAGCTGTCAGAAGTCTTGGTTAAAAGCTTTCTGATGGGGACATTAATGATTGGTTTGGAAAGAGCCAGGGTTAGTGGGCGAACATCACCTCCCTCTTGAGGTCTGCAGTGCCGCACACACATCTTCCTCTTGACAAGCGCCCAAACACCGCTGGGCACCGATGGGCTTGAACAGTCATCTGCTCATTTATGATCTGTTAAGTGCCAGTGTTTTTCTAGGTGATGAGGACGTAATGCATAAAACAATTCTGCCTTACAGTGACCTCACTGTAGAGATGAGCAAACGATTATGGGCTTCCCCGGATGGATGTGACGACAGTGACAGACAGGGACTGCATGTGGACTGTGGCCACCACAGCTCAAGCTCAGGATGACCTACCATTCTTACTGGAGGCGTTTCTGGAGGAGATGATCCTCGAGTCACTTTCAAGGCAAAAAATAGGAATTTGCCATTTCTAGAAGGGGTTAAGAGAGCTTTTCATCACATCTTATTCTCTCTCTGTCCCTCCGTTTAGGTTTAGGTTGGGTTATTTCACCCCACACCTCCAATTCTTCTCTAAGTCCAAAGGGGCCTCTGGACTTATGCCATGGCCATTGCTGCTTCTGCATGTCCACCATAATTTCACCAGCTGTCACTTCTACAATGGAGCTGATGCTGGCTGGGCACTTTATAACATCGTGTTTGTCTAAAGCTTATTCCTGTGTCTACAGATGGGTAGACTGAAGTCACAGAGGAGGATAGGCTGAAATCACATAGCAGCCTTGTCTGTTTGCCAGAACCTAAGTTCCTCTCTCTATACCATGTTACAGAGTTAAAAGGGAAAAAATTTCTATAGAGTCTATGTGGCAAGAATGTTTCAGCCTCTTCACTCTATATCATGAACCATTTTCAACAGGTTTCTCCTATTTTCCCCAATAGATAAGTTCTACTACCACTACTATTTTGATTATATTTGAACCATGCCACTCACTGTGCTTGCTTTTTATTTTTCAGTATTGTCAGGCTTCAAAATGTACATTTTTATAGCACATTTCCATTTCTTATGGAGAAACACCTCAACATTTCTCTATTATTTGTGTGTGGACCCAAGAGAAAACTTGAATTTTTTTTTTTAAGATTTATTTTACTTATGCATACAAGAACTGGGGGTGTAGGCCAGAGGTGTGGGAAGTGAGAGGATTCACCAGGGATAGAGTGGGGAGCAGAACAGGCAGAGCTACTGAAATACACTGCTGAGGGGAGCAGCTGGTGAGACAGGAGAGGTCTGCTGCGCCATGTGGGTCAGCTCCCTGGTCGGGATCGAACTCATGTCACGGTGGCTGGAGATAGCTTGATAGTGCTAAGACTTAACTCCTCCACCACCAGGGAGTCCCAGAAAACTTGAATTTCTGAGGTAGTTGCTAATAGACTTTAAGAGACAGTCAGCTGAGTGATACTGTTACCGGAACCAAGCTGCCTTAGCAGTGGGTGCCTGCAGGAGCTGTGGGGCCTCTTATCCCGCTGCTCCAGAGTCAGTTATGGCAGTTGCTCCTGCCCAGTAACTGCCGTTTTGAATGGACCAATCAGGTGCTAGGAGCTGATGGGTTGGTCCAATCAGCTCCAGGATTGAACATGGTCCAATCAGACTTGTGGATGGTACTCTGGGAGACGATATAAGCCAGGACTGGAGGGACCTAAGAGGGGAAAAAGATTGAACTGAAAGGGGGGAAAAAGAAGAGAAGAAAAAAGAGAGGACGCCAGCCCCAGAGAGAAGAGGAGGCCCCGAAGAGAAGAACAGGAGAAGACACGACAACACCAGCCCCCAGGAGAAGAAAGACGACGGTTCCAGACTCCAAAGAGAGAAGAGAGAAGCCCGTTCCTGGCCTCCGAGGAAGAAAGAAGAAAAGAAGCACCAGCAGCCGCCCTGCGAGCAGGAAGAGAAGCCGAAGGACTCTGCAGAGACTGGGCCTCCGGTCCTATCTCTGACGTAGCCTGAAAGGAGCCCCAGGGGCCCTGGGCCTGGTGTCTCAGAGGCCTGTTTGTGGGCCTAACCCAGCACCTCCCCAGGAGCTGCCATCCCCGATGTGTTCCGGGTGAGGCGGCCTCCACCTGAGGGTGCAGTGAGCTCTCTGTTTCCCCCATTTGTACAATAAACCCCATGTTTGCTGTTGTTGTTCCTGGAGCCTGAAGTCTCCTGCAATTGTGCGCGCGGGTGAGAAACCACAGACAGTGCCCTGTCCTCTCATAGGCGCTGTCCTTTGTTGTATTTGGCCTTTTGGCCTTTTGGGGCTTTTTGGTGGCTCTTGCCTCAGAGCCTGGGCAGTTGTGGCCCGCCTGCCCGATTTCAATACCAAGGTAGAATGGAACCTCCATAGGTCTTGCTCCTATAGAGACATAATGTTATAAGACACTAGATTCTGAGGTGTTGATCTAGGACTTGATTTTCTTTTATGGGTACACCAGAAATTCAAAGAGGAATGTTAGGAAGTTTTGAGCTGTTCCTTGTGCGAAAGGCACGGACTGCGTATGAAAATGATTTTTGTCCTTCCTACACAAAAGACTAGACTCCCTTTCTCAGCCTTCCCTGTAGTTTACTGTGGTCATGTGACTATATTCTAGTCGATGAATTGTGGGGTCAGTGTTGGGCACCACTTCCAGGGAAGGCTCATAAAATCTGCCATCCAGGTCCTTCCATGCTCTTCCCCTGTGCCACCTGTGTGCCGTCAGGATGGCCTGTGTGGTGGCTGGATGCTCTGTGTTGAAGATCCATGATCGCTGTCTCCCTGAAAGTCCATGTGGGATAATTGGTAGTCTGGCAAGATCTGTTACGGACACAGAATAAACTTCCGTGGTGCTTCTATTATTTATTTTTAGTCTGATTGTTACAGTAGCTGGTGTTACTCTAATGATGCAAGTTATCGTCCCTAGAGACTTTATTGTCACAAGCTGAATATCCGTGTCCTAAATCTTGCTATTTCCACTGTAGAGAGCTCAGCAGGAATAAAGTCAGGGGCTTTGTGAGGCTATAAATGGAAGTAAGGCCCCAGGTTACATTCAGCATGCCTGATCTCTGCCTGTATCTGTTTTGCCTGACATCCCCTGGGGGCTTCTCAAGCATGGGGCAAAGAGGGATATTTTGACTATGGTCTAGCAATAGCCTTTCCCTTGATTGACTTATCAACAAAGTTTGCTGCAGAGAAACTTCTACATGGAATTAGGCAGGGAACTTTCTAATGAGATTTCTGACCACCAGACCTTGCCACCGCTCTCTCCTTATTTCAGTGTCTTCTCTTAAATAATTGTCCGTTGTGATGGCTTCATTAGGTTTGACTGTTCTTAAAATTTTGCTCAGGTAAGAAGACTGAAGAGTTTACAATTTTCAGAAGTGCTAACTACTGAATGAGCTGTTTGAGGGGAGAGCAAAACGATTCATTTGCTTATTCATGTGTTTGAGCAGGAGGATTTGACAGCATCTCTTGTTGTGAAATACTTTTATTAGAAATACCAATTTAGTGTAGAAAGACATGCCTACAGTTGGCCTATGTTTACAGAGATTGTCCTAAATCTGAGGATTAGGGGCAATTTTCCTAGACAGATTTGGGGAAACTGGGCTTTTCCCGCTGCTACTGCAGAAACTGGCTCAGATGCAGACAGTAAGTCAGGGACACCTCTTGCTGGGCAACTCAATTCTCATTGTACTAAAATGTCACATAGAGGACATTACAGGGAGTGAGTAGAGTGGTCTGTGGCCCTTTTACTCTAAACTTCAGGTCTGATAATGAGGTTAAATGCTTGCCTTCTCTGTGCCCCCACATTGCTGACTCCTCCTTATTCCCCCAGATAAGAAAGGACTCGAGCAGAAATGATGCCTGAGCATTTTATGGCCCCTCACAAATGGTGTCTTCGAGATATGCCCTGCTTCCTAATCCGGACACTGGCAATATGGTGGAAGCGAGTAGGAATAACACACCCTGCAGACAGGGATTTTGAAGGTATGTGTGATATTATGTATTATTATGTTCACACCGTATTTCTAACTTAAAATGTCACCACCCAGAATGAACTGAATGAATTTTGTTTATTTATCTAGACAGGTATCTCCTTTAGTCTTTGAGGATTTCTGCTGTGGGTATTTAAAATAGAGCATTCCATGATTGTTCAAATACTTATAATTTACCCATTATTTATTATTATTTGCAAAGCCATGCAAGTATTTGAGTCTACTAAGTTTGTCAGGTTGCTCCTGGCACCAACCTGGAGGCACTAGCAATAACTATATTACTTAGAAGAGATGATAGCTATGTTATCTTTTAAAAAATATGTAACATCTAAACAGTTTCAACTTTCTAATTCCCAGTGAAGTACTCTTATTGATTATCCCCGTTCACAAACTCTCCCACAGGGTGCTGGGGTAGTTCCCTTAACAAGTGCCTTTTCACTTAGATCATTTTGAATTGTGTCAACTCCAGTAGTGACTTCTAGTTTATGTTGGTACCAATAAATCTCTGAAGTCCTTCAACTCAAATGGTACTTTTAACTGGACCAAGAAACAAAACATCTGTTGTGTCATTAAAAGGTAACACTTGCTCCCCTGAACATCTTGTTTTAGGGTCTGTTCTTTCTATTTCTCTTGAGAACTGGTGAGAGCAAAGATCTCTTATTTGAACACATAACTCCAGGAAAAATGGAGCTTGATTTAGAACTTGATAATAGAGGAGTACTAAAAGTCTTTAATTTTGTTTCGATGATTTTTTAACTGGAAAATTGTGTTAGTTTTTGAAAAAATTAAGAAAAAATCCTTGTTTATTTTTTTCACAGTATGTTTTCTTCTTTAGATTAGGTTGGTTTAGTCATGTTTGTAAGAAATCACCATTCAGAAGTAGATTTTCTTTCTTTTTATTATGGCATTCCATGATGCTCCCTCTGCCACTTATCAGGACTAGGAAGTGTAACAGAGTTTTCAACAAGTTAACTCAAGCCTGAGAAACAGACTGAAATTGTTTTTCTTGCATAATCAAGTAGAGGAGGCTTGGTAAATAGAATGAATTGTCTGACCGAGCTTTGGACAGTAGATGTAAATGGTGGTCCCTCCCCTCTTCTCCAATTCACAATGGGGAGTAGCTCCCTCCTTCAAGGTAGCTACATCAGTTAGCACAGCGAGGGGCTGTCCATTCATGCTGGAGGCCATAACCAAGGTAAGTGCACCTGGTGGGAAGAGAAAAACTTCAAGTGCAAGGAAAGTGCAGGTGAGGGTCGAGGAGGCTCTTTCCTGACAAGGTGACTCCCTGGCCTCCATGGGAGTCTATGAATGAGGTTCTGGACCAGGTAAGATGCTTTGTGACAAGGAAGAGAAACCCTCAACAAAAACGATCAAGGGAGAAGAAACATTTATTTCTTGCACATGCAGTTTGTGATGCATTTTTTGATGGTTCCAGCTTCTTCAGGGTTTCTGGTTTGTGCTTTCCTCAATGTGTCAGCTTTGTCCAAGGGTTTCTAGTTTGTGCTTTCCTCAATGTGTCAACTTTGTCCAAGGCTTAGTGGGCTCAGCAGCCCCAGGTCATTTGACATGCCAGTGCCCAAGAGAGAAAGACAGTCTTTTCTCCATCTTGCTCTTGTCATTGAGAAAGCTTCTCCTTGAATCTCCAGGAAACTTACATTATTTTTCATTGTCTAGAGTTGGGTTACATGCCTGTTCCTTAATTACTAATTGATTAGCCCATGGCAGATTTAGATTAATTATTTGTACTGAGGAAAATATTCTAGTGACTAGTCACTAGAATGCTAAAGATCCCATACCTTTGATGGTCCAAGATCATTATCGCTGATCCTAGATGCATTTTCTTATTGTAACTGGGCTGAGTCCAAAATTCAGTAAAGGTGGTGCCCCTTGGAGGGGGTTTGCTGATGAGAATGAATAGCCCCAGGGAAAAATGCTTAGTTTGCAGTTTGGGGTGCAGAATCTGATGAGATATAAAAGGAACTTAAGGAGAAGGGGATTTCAGCCTCCATAATGCAGGAAAAGAAGAAGCAGTCACCATGATGCAGAAAAAGAAAAAGCAGTCGCCATGATGCAGGAAAAGAAACGCTTTTGAATCTTCAGTGACTTTGGGGCCAGTGACTTTGGAGGCTTTGCAAATAGCTGAGTGATGGAAACTGCTCCCAGTTTTGTCTTTACCGCAGCCGAAGGATGAAGGCAGAGGCCCGACGCGGGCGCCTTCCTAAAATGTGCGAGTGCAGTCTGTTGGGCCATCTGGCCGCTGTAGTTGCTATTTGCAGTATTGTTGGCCTGGTGCTGTGCTGAGGCACCATGGCAGTTTCGGGAGCATCTCCAGTTGTGTTCTGTGTCATCCTCGTGAGTTGGAACCTGGCCTACAGTCTGATTGTTGCATGTCTGCAGAAGAAGGAAGATGCCATTTTGGAAATGTGGCCTGTTGTTTGGAAGAGGAGCTCCATATCAGCAGTGGCGGGAAGACGCCACCTTTGTTACTTTTCTGGGACTTAAAGGACTGGACATTGCTTTAAGTAAGGTAAACGGCCATATGTTGACTTTACTAATTCTTTACTTTTTCCTATTTGTTAAATAAATCCCATTGTTGTTGTTCCCTAAGCCTGAGTATTCTTGCAGCTGTGCACGTGGGTGCATAACCAAGATAGTGACCGGTAAGCAATTTGGGCGCTGCCTTTGTCCAATTTTGAAGCCCAATTGCCCAGTATCAGTTTGGGTGTCCAACGTGGGGCTCCTCATTTGCCCGCTATCATTATCAGTTAGATTAATTATAGATATTTAAAACATTAAATAACTGATATAATATAAAAACCGAAAATATACAGTCCATTTTATTTCCATAACTAAACTATACATACTATATATAAGCTAAATTATACCAATGTATACTATGTATTTGTATTACATATTATATATACTTTTGCACTGTAGCGTATATTGTAAATACTGTATTATGTTGTGGCTATATATAGAATATGTTTGTGTGTGTTCCCTATATAAGCTAAATTCTATATAATCTAAAAACTTCCTTTGAATTACCATCTGCTGTAAGACAAAGCCCTCATCACATCAGTGTCATAATTTCCTAATTATTTGATGGCTTTTTGACATTGTTGGTATCTCTTTTGACTGGTGCAGTACTCACTAGCTGATTGGTATTCTCTCAGAGCCGGGCTCCACAAGGGCATCAAACTCTTCCTATCACACTGACAGCCATTGGGAGACACAGATTCTTGGTAGCACCTGCGTGGGGTTCACACCTTCGCCCTGTCTTAGAATGGAGCTGCTAGTAGTCTCCAGGTTTCAACTCTTTTTGTTTCACTTTATCTTCTCGGCAACTAACATGTGTTGGCTCCATGCAGGTCACATCTCTGGGGGCAGGTGTCTAAAGGGACAGGCATCCAGGCGAGGTAGAAGCAAGGGGCAAATTGGCTCTTCCTGGTGGTGGGAGCCAGGACCTCAGTGCTTGGTTTGCTTTTCTCATGGAGGGATCTCCAGTGACAGAACAAAGGCAGAGGGGAAGGGACAAGAAGAAGGGACATGGACAAAAAGGAAATGGTTATTGACAAATTGCTTGGGTAGGCTTAGTCTGCTCTCCGTGAGGACATGTGGGGTGTGGAAATTGTACTGTTTCCTGGACAGTGGGGGGTATTTGAATATTGAAATGCTTATAATGGTGTGCACCCTCTGAATATTAGCTGTGGTGCCACTTCTCCCCCTCTCTACAAGGTCGCTTGGAGGGGAGCTCTGAATTACATTGTTGGAACCTGAGCATGGACCTCTTGATGGCAGGAGGTGCCTCTGCTCGGAGGTCACTCAAGGAGGCACAGTGGACTCATGAGTCACTTGCTGGGATAACTGGGCAGAGTTCCCTCCTAGCCTCGTGTTCAGGGTTGGCATGACTGCTCCCCACTGGGGATGGGGTGTCAAATAGAGCAGAGCTCCCAAGCTCCCCTGAGGTCGCCACTCTGACATCGGTCCAGCCCAAGGGCCCTGCCTATTCTTAGGTCATGATGTGAGCCCAGCGGGGTTAAGTGTGTCTTCTGGTGCATTTAAACAGATTCTACCCTGTGGCGCTGAGTGGCCTCTCACTTTCCCACCCAAAGTTTTCTGAACAGGGAGGCAAGTTTTCAGCTCATTAAAAAGTAATGGTGGATTATAGTTGCTGCAGTATCCAAAATAGACAAACTGTTAACATTGTAGCAATGTATGGTTTCTGAGATGAACCACACATGCTAGAAATTACATTTTTAATTAATCCTACCATTTATGGCAGTTTTATGTTTACTAGATAAAATGGAAAATATCGAGGTATTTAAATATTTGAATTGTTTATAATGGTGTGTACCCACCGAATATTAGCTGTGGTTGCATTTCTCCCCTTCCTTTACAAGGTGACTTCTGGAGGGGGATCTGAATTATATTATTTGAACCTGAATATAAACCCTATTGATTATTTTTGAGGCGATGTAGATTCTTGTGGTAGAGGGTGCAGTTAAGCCACTTCCTCACCCTTTGTTGAAGCAGCTTTGTGATTCACATTGGAGGTACAGTGTTTCACTTGACCTCTGACCAGTAAAACTAACATCTTCTGAGGATTCCACTCCCTTCCCTTCTGTGCTGAGAAGGAGTCAACATTCATCATTCTGGTGTTACACTTTTAACACTTTTTTTTAAAAAAATAGTAACATATTCTCCTCTGCTAGGGAACTCAAAAGTTGACATTATATAGAAATGTGAACTGTGAAAGCGTATCCTATAATTTATGGTCAATGTGCTTTGAAGGTGAAAAACACCCTCTAGTCATACAACATTACTGTAGCTTCTGTCTGTCCTTTTATCCACTTTTCCCCCTCGTTTGCTAGGTGACTTGAGTAACCTGCAAAAGAGATCTGAAGAGAGAAGGAGAAATGAAGAAGCACACTGGAAAAATTCTTCATTTATTATTAACTTAAAACTCCAATTGACTTGCTTCCCCCCGGGCTGAAGACTACAATGGGAACAAGGAATTGGTCCAGTTAGCCTTGAAAATTCAGAGAAAGAGATGGGTGCTGTTGAAAGATCAGTGAACTGGCAGAGAGGAGGACAGAATGCTAACCAGGGTTTTCTGAGTCCCTTCTCAGTGACTCACTTCATACTCTGGATGCCTCTCTCTCTCTCTTTACTACCTTCTGCTTCTTGCCATTTTGTGGTTTCCTTTCCTACTTTTTTCTGTGACTTAGGACTATATATTGGTTAATTTTTATTGTGTAAAAAGAAATCATCCCAGAACTTTGCAGCTTAAAATAGAAACCATTTCATTTAGTACATAATTCTGAAGAGAGAAAGAGAAATGAAGAAGCACACTGGAAAAATTCTTCATTTATTATTAACTTAAAATGCCAATTGACTCCTTCAAATTCTTCTGGCCTGGGCGGGCGCAGATGATCAGGACTGGTCACCTTCTGCATCTGCGGACAACTGGCAGGTCCCAGGGGTGACCTGGAATGGGGTCCGTCTCATGAGTAGTGACTGGCAAGTTGGCAGTCAGGATCTGGACACTTGTTGGTTGACCTTTCATCCTCCACCTTGACCTTCCATCCACATGACCTTTCATCCTCCAGCAGTCTGACGGACAGAATCATGCCATGGTCTCTGGGTTCCAACTATAGTAGGTGGGCAGCTCTCAATGCTAACACCTTTCAAGCCTATGATTGCATCACATTTGTTAATGTCCAATTGACCAAAGAAATCTAGAGTCAAAAGGAGATGAAATTGATTTCATTTCTTGATGGGAGAAATGGAATTTTTGCAATCTACCGCAGCCTGCGTTTTGAGACATCTAAAAAAAATGATACTTGGTAACACTTTCGAGTGTTTACTGTGTCCTGGACATTAGACTAATCACTGAATTTACATCATCTCAAGATACTCATAATTCCTGCAATTTCAGTGCTTCCATTAAAAACAGAAAGCGAATATGTTAGAATGCTGCTCTGCTTTACCACAGTAGAGGTGGTGCAGAAATGTTTTTTGTAAATAGAAATTTTGTAGCTGGAATTATATTTTCAGCACAATAGGGGAGTTGGCTATTTCAAGGAACCCTGTTGCGAATCCTTTTTGAAAGTAAAGAATCCTTTTGTCATACCCCAATCGCTCCTGTTTTAGCTACTTGGCAGGTCAAAGCAAAAGGATTTCAAAATATTGATGATGTAGAAAGGGCACAGACTTTAGAGGTGAACTACTCCAGGTTCAAATCTGACTCTCTGATCTTGGGTAAGTTGTTTATTTTCTCTAAACCCTGGTTTTCTTTCGCAAGATAAAGCTAATAGATACCTCTCTCTCGGGTGGTTGGGAAAATTACATGAGAATGGGAAAAATATGTTAAGGCCAGCTATTTTTCAGAAGTTTGATAAATTAGTACAATGTATTCTTCCATATTATCAGATATTAGATTTTGTGTCACTACCCACCATGGACAAGAACCTTTGGAAATACTTGTTTTCCAGTTTTAGAATTAACTGACTTGGTTCCCTTTGTCTGTTCTTCCAGTGTCTTGCTGTAAAGCTTTATAGCTATTTTCATTCCTTGATCAAATTCAAGAGGGTAGATGAAGAAATGAATCCATAACTCTATAGATAACACCAGGTAAAAAGTCTGTACTAAACCAATTTAAAATAAATTAGCTGAGAATAAGGCAGGTGCTGCTTCACACAGTCTGCAGAGTCATCTCTTAACCCACTCAGCAGAGACGGGGAAACAATGAAAGAATGGAGCGCCATCCTAGGCTGTTGAGGTCACCCACCACTACAGACCTCAGTGACTGGGTGGGCCTGTCGTGTCAGCCCAAAAGAGTGACTGGGGATGGCCGATCTCCCTGTGCCGTGAGGGTATAGGAAGGAATTTATAGCTAGTGAATTATAAAAACAGCTCTAATTAGCCCCAAGAGACAATTGCATAAGAACTACTGAGAACATTGCAGACTCATATTTGCTCCCTTCTCAGGATTTTATATGAAAGCCTGGTAATGAATGTTCTTTAACAATAAGAGCTGAGAGACCTTAGCTCTAACAGTACTCCTGAGGATACAGCCTCCTTTATTTGCAGTCCTGCAAAGATCAGTAGGATACTATTGTTAACCCTTGAAATTGTGCCCTCCCCCTTACATTGTAGTTTAAATCAGGGAGGACTTTCCTATCTACCATGCAGTAATGAGCAGTAAATAATCTAGTGCATATCCAGTTTTGGAATTCCTTTTCAAAGACTCGTGCATTTTTAAAAGGGAGTTTCAGGCACAAAGAGTTTGTTCATGTTAACAGAGAGTACTACAGCCTCTCTGACAGTCATTGGTTAAAACACTGTTTCTGAAGTCAGAGCAGCTTTGGCCAGATGTGAATTGGTTCTCTTGGCCTGCTTTTCCTAGGTATCGTTGAAAAGGTACTCAGTAGATAAAACCTGTAGTTGAATTCTGGTGATTCAGAAAATTCCTCCTGCCTTCTCTCCTTACACTCAACAAATACAGAGTCTAAAATGGAGCAGTTAGTGTTTGAGACACTGGATGGGAGGTGGGGGGTCCCCCAAAATAATAGGTTTGGTGTAAGATCTCTCCTAGGTCTCCCCCCAAACCAGAGCTCTCCACTGTTGCCGATTATAGCTGGAGTTGCAGATGGCTTCGGCTTCAGCAGAGAATCAGTCGAATCCCCATGCTCATATTTCCTGAATCAGGTGATGTTCCAGGTTGAGGCAAGTACAGGAAGGAATTTAGTTCTGTTTTCCTCAAGTCTCATAAAATGGCTATAATGGGTTGAAATATAGAAAACTAAAAAGGATAGAAAAATTCATCTTTTCAAGCCAGTTTGGTTTTGAAGCAAGTTTTTTAGTCCAACCCTGGTGGGGACGGATACGGAGGGGCACAAATGGCAGGCCTCGTGCAGGACTGGCCTGGCTGCCATGACCGTCCACTGGTAGAACATCTGAGGAACTGACCGGCTCCTGGTCCGAATCATTATATCCAGAGAAGGGGTTGATTTTATGACTTTAAATAAGAGCTTTTTCAAAATATAAAAAAATATTTATTTATTTATGCATACAAGCTGGGGTACAGGCCAGAGACATGGGGTGGCGAGAGGGTTCACCAGAGACAGAGTGGGGAGCAGAATAGGGAGATGGACGGAAATACACTGCTGAGGGGAGCAGCGGGCGAGGCAGGAGAGGTCTGCTGCGCCATGTGGGAATCTCCCTGGCCGGGCATCAAACTTGCGTTGCCACTGCTGACAGCCCCACAGCGCCGTGCTTAACCGCCATGCTGCACCACCAGGGAGGCCCCTAAATAAGAGCTCTTTTGATACAGTTCCTGGCTAGCAGTCCCAGGTAGGTCTATGTGGTGCAGGTGCTTCATGTTGGGTCCTGAGGGCATCCACCTTCAACTCCCCCAACAAGAGCATCTCACTTCCATTACAGAACCACTTTCCTTATTCTGTAAGATAAAAGGTACAACCGTTGGTCTTATGCCCTTAGCTCATGCAGTTAGATGATATTTTTCCTAGAGTGAGGTGAGAATGGGAAAACTCTGCTGGTTGATTCTGCAGTGGTACTCTAACCGCCTGCTAATAACTTCTGCTACTCGAATCCTCAGAACTCTTCTAGTTCCAACTTTGTCCATTTTCAGGCCTTCAACCATTTCTTTATTCTGTGAACCATCAGAGTCTTCAGTTAAATTTCTTTTTCCTAAGAAAACCAGAATTGTTCGCTTGTTATAAACAAAGAAGCAGAGAAGGACTTGAAATCTTGACTTGTGGTTGGTATTTGGAATTGACTGGATGTTGTGTTTAGGAAGGAGATGAGGATTTTCCTCTGCATACTCCATAAAAGGATGTGTGTCCTGCCCTCTGCCTCCTCCCCAGAGGGAGTATTGCATTTTTTCTCTTAAGTTCAGTCAACTCTGCTGCTCATATTTTTTGTGTGCCTGTTTCCCTTTCTAAGGACAAATATACAAATATACAAATTCTTAAGCAAATGCATATTTGTATATTTTGTGCCTGAAATTCCCTCTAAGGACAAGAATTGTGCCTTACTCCTATGTGTGGTTCTGGGGACTAGTGAGGGTCTTGGAATACAAGACAGTACGTGTGACTGTGAGCTGGGATTGTACACTGAGCCTGCGCTGTGATGCGAGGGCTGGTCCTCGCTTGGGACCCTCCTTCACTGTTGCCTCAGTGTTGTGTCTGTTTCTCTACCTGTGAACAGTCCCATAATTCATAAACAAAACAACTAGGTTTCAGTTACCTCTACTTGGGCCATTTTATATGTGTGTGTTAATTGCATTTAATTTTAAGATTGACTTATTCTTTTAATTTAGGTAATACTCCCCACCAGGTATCACCACTGTAAGGCACTGGCCACCGGCTCACCCAGAGTCCACCCCCAGAGTCAGCTTGCTTCTTTCCCTCTTTGTTCCCACCTCCCTCTCCCCCTCTGGGAGCTTGGCTCTATAGTCAGCTTTCAAGGGTTATATTTGGCTTTTGAAGTCCAGAGGTCTCTCACTTGCTTAAGAATTTGTATATTTTTCAGATTAATTTCTCATATTTGGAGTCACATTTTACTTTCTGACCTTCCTGACTCTATTCTTTGCTAATAGCATGATAAACAAACAAACAAAAGTATCCATTTCTAAACTTCCCAGGACCTCCTGCAATAAAAGTTTCCAATTAGCATTCTTTCCTTGGCAGTCCAACCTTGTGATTAAAGAGCTTCATTGGCTTTGGAAAGTTTTAGAATTAAAACCGAGTGCTAGCAGAGACCCAGGGGCAAGACCTTATGAACAGAGGCCAGGAAGGGAAGCAGGAAAAGCAGATGGAGGCAATGAAAGGGGCTCAGGGAGGCCACTGTTTCTGGAGAGGCACGGGAAGACAAAAATAGCCCACTGAGATAATTTGCTCCTCCACAGTCAGCCGTGAGTTCCAAAGATGTAATGTGGTCTGAGAATCAGGAAATTCCAGGGGCTCATCTTTGTTCCACTGAATAAATCAAGGACTCCTACTTTGTAACTCCTTCCTCTCTAAACTCTGTTTGTGACCCAGATGTGTCCTGAAATGTCATATCTAAGAATCATGTAGGATAGCAGACATCAGCTTAGTAGTATGGAGAGTTGGTATGTGATTGGCTTGGTATCAAGAGATAAGCGTATATCCCCTGTCTATTTATCCAGTTTTTTAATCATGATTTTTTAATCCAGTTTTTATCCTGAACTGCGGTTCACCCCTCTCCTCCAACTTACTGCTTTTCTATATTGCAGTGTGCTCACTCACACCCATGCCTTCACACACATTGTTCTCTACTTAGTGTACAATCCCAGCTCACAGTCACACGTACTGTCTTGTATTCCAAGACCCTCACTAGTCCCCAGAACCACACATAGGAGTAAGGCACAATTCTTGTCCTTAGAGGGAATTTCAGGCACTTAAGACATCCTTCCCTCTTGACTTAGGTAGAGCTACCTAAAAGCAGAGAGGAAGAGAGAGGTCTGAATGATTTTTGAAGGTAGTGAGTGGTCTCAGGAGATGGGAAGGGAAGGAAACAAGGGGGTTGGAACTGAGCAAGAATGTGATTACAACTAATCCTACAGGGAGCTCTGAGTGTGAATTGCACAATGGAGATGTCCCACTTTGAGGTTCAGTTAGTGATTAGAGATGGACTATCCCTGTAAATGGGTAATGTAAACTCCCACATGAGGTGCCCCATTGACCAGGAACAATTTCCTGAAGAAGAGCAGAACATCATTAAATACTCATAGCAATTGTGCAGTAGGGTTACTCTCTGGGGACAGGGGATCTTGGTGAAGCATTAACAGACAGGAGACCCTTCTGTATCCACATTCTTCATCTTGTTAAGTTCATGTCATTCATTTTTCAGAACCTGACTCTGACCACCTGTTCTTTGACTACTTCTTTCTAGCTGGGTAGGAGTCCCTCCTCTATGCTCAATAACTTCTTGGACTTTCCAATCTCCATCTCATCTCACTGTTTATTCATAGGCCTGCATGAATATCTCCTCTTCCACTTGATTATTTCCTTGGTGGCATGAGGTTGCCTATCCAATTTCTATCTACCATGCTCACTAAAGTATGCTCAACATATCATGTTCTATAAAACTATGTTGAAAGGATGAATGCAATCATGAATCCTTCATTCATTCTGTGTTATCAAATTCATATGCCTAGCTTTGTGAATGTAGATTTCCACTTTTATAAGTAGGGAATAATACCTGTCCATTGTTCTTCTAGTGTTGTTGAGAAGGCCAAGTTACCTAGCACTACCTTAGTTATGAGACATGGTATGAAATCCAAATCTTGCTTTGTCTTGACTTACCTTAATACAAGAATCTCCTTGACAATATCCTTAAGAAAGTGGTATGCAGCCTAGATGGAAATGTCCCTTCTGCCTATTCCCTCTGCTAGCACCATGGACAGTTCCGACATAGCTTTTTCATATTGGGCTGAAATCTGTCTATCAGTAATGTCTCTTGAGTCTTAATTTTGCCTCCTGGAGCCCTCCGAACAAATCTGCTCTGTGTTTCACATGACAGTCCCTTACGGATGGATTATTTCAGGGAGTGTTGCTGTCTCATCTGCTGTTCTCACCTCTTACTGATAGTTGCAGCCAAACCTTTGAAGTTCAAGTCTTGCTTGTCTTATTCCTTCCTTGGTTGTCATCAGCTCCCTCTGTTACTCAGAGGAGATGGAGAGTTGGAGACTGAGATTTTATTAAGCTCTGAGGAATATTGATTCTCAGGAAGGTCTTTTAAGGACACATGTGGAATCTTTTCTTCGTTTTTATAATTCTACTAACTCAAAGGGGGACATTTCTGCTCAGAAGGAGGCTAAATTCCTTTGTTATTCCTCAAAGATACTTTGATAATAAATGACATCATACTTATAATTAATTGTTGGCTTTGTTGGAGAGTGTATGATTATATTGGGGTGATGAGGACTTAGGGACTAGACTCTCTGAGCCTTACTTATAGTCTCCATTAATTAGCTGTATGACCTTAGTAAATTTCTGTTTGTTTGGGAGGTGGCCACTGCAGCTTTTAACAGGTGAGAGAAGTGAAGACAGACAGATGTGTATAGAATAGACAAATACCAAAGGACCCAGATTAATGAGATTTAGTGGTGTTTTTGTTGAGGGGGGCAAGGGCAAGAGAGTGAGCAAGGATGACTCAGAACCTATTGGAACACTAGAATGTTGGATAGGGAGGTGGAACCTGCAAAGAAAATAGAGGAACAGCCAGGAAGGTGGGAGGAAATTCAGGGGATTATGGCATCCCAAGAGTTCAAAAGTATTTTAGGTGAGTGATGTGGCCCACTGCTGAGGTTTCAAGTAATATGAAGACTGAGTAGTGTTCTTGGACTTCAGCCATAGGGAGGTCACCTAATGATCATAGAGTTTTTAAAGCCATAGATGGGGGTGGAAGTTAGAGTGTAATGAATTGAGGAGTAAGTGGGAGGGGAGCATATGGCAACTGCAAGGATAGATAACTTTCTGGAGGACTTTGGGTGTGAGGAGGAGGAGAGAGGGCTATAACTGCAGGAAATGTAGAGTGGAAGGAAGATATTTTTAAGGTGGGGAAGGCTTGAGCCTGTTAAAGAGTTTTCAGGAAGATGTGCTTGAGAGGAGTGGGTTGACTCCATAAAAGAGAGCTGGACTAACTGAAACACTGAAAAGACCAGGGGAGCGATCTGGAATGTGGGAGGAGGAACTGATCTTGGCACAGAGGCCACTGCCTTGAATGTCATATCTGGGATGTTTGTGTTGCTGTTTAAACCACTCTAATTCACCTGGCCAACCACTATTTCTCCTTCTCTCACCCAGCCCACAATATCTAGACACCTTTTATCTAGACCTTATTTCTCAGTAACCTGAAGTCCATAGTGTATGTGTGTATGTGTGTGTGTGTGTGTGTGTGTGTGTGTGTGTGTATCTGTAAGGGGAGGGTAGAGAGGGAGGGAGAGGAAAGAGGATTTCCCAGGGTCTTCTAGGCTCCTTCTAAGTGACTGCACTAACTCTCTAATTGTTGCTGTCCACACAGTGCCTGCCCAAGGTCCTTGCTTGCGTACCCCTCCCCAGTGTCCATTCTTACCTGACTTCCCAAGTTTGCATCTTGCTGACCCACAGTTAATTCTTTCTCTCCTGACATCAACTGGGACACCCACAATTGGAGGGTGTGAAATTCTTGCATTTCCCCCAGTCTGGCTCAGATTTCTCTCTGTCTGAGTCTAGAATGAACCAGCATTCTCTAGTTGTCTTAGCCAAATCTATTTTTCTTAAAAATGAAGTTACTGTCCCTACTTGCCTGGTTTACAGAGCAGCCAAAGGAGTCCATCTGCCTCACCCATTCTAAGTGTCTTACATGTTAAGATGTGTGACTAAATTCTATATGTGCTAGTAAAATGCAGACCATATGAAAAAAGACCCAAGTGTCACATTTAAAAAAATTTCAAGAAGCAATTATTAGAGGTACCAATTAACTAACAACTTTCATATGCTCATGTATGTTTATGTATAAGGACCTTTCTAAAGGCCTTAAGACAGAACCACAGACATTTTTTTTAAAGCACCGAGAAAGAGCAAGTTCATAAGCATTCTCTTCCCATGGTACACTATACTCATCCAACTCAATGATGATGAAATGCACACTGACAAGAGCAATAAGAAAAATAATAACATTATCACTGGATCAATGTCTATTGCTGGCTTCATAAATAAAGGACTTGGCTTCCCATTGATGTTTAATTTTTGTAAATGCCTCTGGAAATTTAAGTAGCAGTAGGAAAACATTATCCTGAGATAATGTTCAATTTCTCCTAACATAAGCTCTTAAACCTTGGACGTGTCTAGTTTTCAGTCTGGGACAAATTTAGGAAAACAAATCTCTTTGGAGCAGACTGTGGTAGATTTGTTTTAAACAGACAGGCTTTAGCGCTATAGGTTTAGGGGACAGGAGAGTAGAAGGTGATTAGAACAACAGAGACAGAGAAATCCTGGGAGTCTGTTCTTTTGGTGACTTGTTTTGAGTGTCCAGCAGCAAAGTGGGGATACTCTCCTCTCTCCATGTCCCGCTGCCAATGCTTCAGGATGCGCTGAATTTGTAAGCACTAGGAGACAGTGTGGGAGCTCCAGGACGCCCTACTCTGTAGGACACTGGGATGTCCTAGCATTTTGTTACTCCTTGCAGTACGCCAACTACTCTGGCATTGACCTAAATCCCAGGGGATGTATAAGTAGCACCAGATTTGAATAACAAATGAACTCCTGCTAGCTCTACCCTAGGAAAAACAGTAGAGTACATTGAAGCCGAACAATCATAGATATTAAAGCCAAAAGGAAGATCCCTCCAGAGATCCTTCTAAACTAAGATTCTTTAGCCTTCAGGCAGGGAAAGCCCCCATTCTTCAGAGGAAATTCTAAAGATCCAGCTAATTAGAGGGTAGGAAAGTGAGACTCTAAGTCTTCTACTCTCAGATCAGTTCTCAGACTTCAATTTTCATGGAACCCAATGGGGCTTGTTAGAACAAGCTGATTCTGGAAGTCTGGGGCTGGAGCCCAGGAATTTGCATTTATAACAAATTCCTAGGTCGCTCTGGAGGGAACCATTGCAATAGCGTTCTCCTTGGCTTTATGACCCAGAAGATGGACTATCTTAAGCAAACGAGTCAATCAGCAACCTATGAACTCAATGGGGGGCCAAAATCCCCAAAGAAGTCTCACTTCTCTATAGGAGGCTCTGCCCAGCTGCACAGGTACTTTGCCCGAGTAAGAGGAAGCTGTGCCCTCTCCATGACCTCTGTGCCCAGTTCTAACTACTCTAAAGCCTTGTGGGCTTAGAAAGGCACAGGGACTCCTCACACATCTTGGCCTCTGACCCCCAGTCTTTTAGCTTGAGAGAAGAACTGTCACCTTCCTGGGACTCTAAAATAGAAAGGCAAATTTGTGAAGGCCTTTTTGATGTCTGAACAGCTGGATTTTAACTCACTGCAGTGATCACTCAGCATCATGTAGACCTGACAGTGAAGAATGATGCAGGATTCCACTAACATTCCCTCAAAGTCTGCGGGGTGGAGACCTCAGTCACTGAGCCCAGTGCCCTGTGGCCCCTTCTGTCAAGGCATCAGTGTTATGGGAGACGTTTGAAAAGCTGACAGACAGAGGGAAGGGAGGTGGAGGGACAGGAGTATCCAGGTGGGTGGGGCAGTGCTGGTGTTTGCAGACTGGGGCAGTGATGAAGGGGAGGCCAGGGGAGAGGCAGAAAGGGTGGGGGAGAAAGGAGGCATTTTTTCAGTCTTAAGGGTTCTGAACCCCTTGCACCCACCCTTCTTACCCAACACAGGTACCTCAGGAGAAAGTCTACTGGCCTCAGAGTACAGTTTCAGCCCTACCTGGGTCAAAGCAGTGACAGCACCTAGGGGCTTCGCAGGGCTTCATGTTCTAAATATACTCACTTGCCTTATGTCTTATCTGTAAGCAGGGAGACTCCAGACATTTTCAAGTCATTGCAATGCTTTTTTCTGCCATTTCCTGGTCTGCAGCCTTTCTTAGCATGTTTTTCTTTCCCTTTATCTTAATTGCTTCCACCTCTTCCCCTTTGCATTATTTTTTCACCCTGATTCTCTCTTCTTTGTTCCTCTTTGAAGAATCAGATTTCTGCTCCTCCTCTCACCTTTCATTCCCATCTTTGGTTATTAAGAGCAAACTGTGCAGGTGATTTTGAAGAGTCTCTCCTCCCCATGCAGCTAGTTTCAAGCAATGTGAGACCCTTTCCTTCCTAGTTTACTTAATGTAAAAGCTACAGAAAGATGACATGCACACAGAAAAGTCACACATCACACCTTTTCAACTAGCTGGATTTTCATAGAGTGGATACATGGAATGAATGACCAGTACCCAGATTTAGAAACAGAACATGATAGATACCTTAGAATCCCCCACCCTCCACTGAGACTTATTGCCATGACGTCATGGTGAAGATTCTGAGAATGGTCACAACTCAGTGTGCTGGTGAGGTGCCTCTGGATGACTGGGCTGGCCAATGGGAGCCCAGAGGAGGACCCTAAGTGGACCTGAGCCTCTGGGGCTGGTCCCAGTACTGGAGCAAGAGGTGACTGTATCTCTCCACAAGCTCTGCATGGGGTTGTGAGCTGTGCAGACCCAGCCATTGTTCCTGGACTCCTCCTCCTCTCTCTGCCTGAGGCTATGGGAGGAGAGCCTGGAAGTATCAGCAAAAAGCCAAGACAGCTAAGAGAGCCTCATATGCCAGCCCAGCTCTCTCTGCCCTGCTTTCTGGGAAAGTGAGGATAAGGAAGCAGTTGCGTTGATTGACTTTTTTTTTTTTAAGATTTATTTATTTAGGCATACAAGCTGGGGTACAGGCCAGAGGTGTGGGGCGGCGAGAGGGTTCATCAGAGAAAGAGTGGGGAGCAGAACAGGCAGATCGATGGAAATACACTGCTGAGGGGAGCAGCGGGCAAGGCAGGAGAGTCTGGGGCGCCATGTGGGAATCTCCCCGGCCGGGCATCGAACTCACATCGTCGCTGCTGACAGCTCCACAGCGCAGTGTTTAACCGCTGTTCCACCAGGGAGGCCCTGATTGACCTTTTCATATGAGATTATGGTCAATCATTTTATATCATCTTAGCATTTTGTAGACACTGTATTTAATACTCTCAGTATCTTAGCTGTAACCATTTCCATTTTAGAGGCGAGCAGATGGAGGTGAAGAGGTTGACTTTGGGGCTGGGCGAAGGAGAAGTAGGAGAAATGAGACCAGGTGAATCCCAAAGTCAAGCCAGATGTGTTTCTGGGGAGACAGGCATTTCCTCTCTGGCAGATACTTAGAGCGGGAGCTTAGGCTTCTGAATAGTAGCCCAGCCCTTCTAGGGCTTTCTGATTGTCAGGGTCAGGTTGGCAAAATTCTGAGACATTTCCTCATGTAGAAACCATCTGTGTTGCACCAAGGTCAATGTTGTAGGCCAATGGGAAAATCCTGTCCCATGCCCATACTCTGAAGGTCAGGGAGGTGGACATGGCTCCTTTGATTGTCTCCCAAGTCAAGGAAAACCTAAGATTCCCTACCTTCCTGCTCCACTGAACACACAGAACTCAATTGGAAGGCCACAACACATTTATGTGTGGAAATTAAATCTGCAGTCGAAGTAGCAGCATCTTATTACTTTTAATCAGTGCAGTGCATGAAAGTCCCATTGGAGAAATCATTATTTTCCCTCTGCATGTGGAAGGCAGAGCTGCCTCCCTACTTCCTCTAGTGCCTGGAAAATGACAAGGAGTCTTTCCCCTGCCTGTCCGTCAGTCTTGGGGCTGCCTTCAACTTCTGTCGTGGACAGGGTCAGACTTAATTCAAAGGGCTGCTGCTTTCAGGTCCCACTTTTCACTGGCTCTCAGCTGTACTTTTCTTAATAAAGGGACAAGAAGCTGAGGGATTAGTAACTATAGTTACCATTTATTAAGCACTTTCTTTATCAGTTAAGGTTTTAATAGCAACAATCAAAACTGGTTTGAACAGACTTGTAATTTATTAAAGGATATCAGGTTGTGCACCAAATTTTCAGCAAGGCTAAAGAATAGTTGTGGAGCTCCGCATCTAGGAACAATGCCCAAAATTTCACTGCAGATTTGGAGGTACCAGGACATGACTGCTGCCACTCCCTGGGCAGAGCCCGGCAGCTCGCACTGCAAATGCCGAACCCTGGAAGCATAGCTCATTTTCCCGCAACAGCAATGAAAGGTAAATATTATTATCTTCATTTCACAGATGCAGTCACTCAAGTCCAGAGATGGCAGGTGCTTGTTCCCAAAGTTAGTCAAAAACTTTCAAGTTTAGCAAGGGTGGGGTCTCTACTGATTTTACTCAGCACTGTAAGCTTAGTTCCTAGTCCAGCACCCAGTTCACAGCAGGCACTAAGTGTCCTTCCGGAGTGGGCACATGGAGAAAGTGGTGGCCATGGGCATGGCGATGGTGTTTCTTTCTGTGCCACTTAACACCATGTATCCTCTCCCCACCTCCTTTGATACCAGAGTCTGTTTCTGACCAGAAATTTGAGCAAATGACTCAGACGTAACAGTGTCTCCTCCTGGTCACGGTGACTGGACCCTAACTTAGAAGGATGTGAGTCTGGCCAGATATTCCAATATATGGAGCAAGACTAACGGCAAAAGGAAAGAATAAAGTTAATATGCCTGAGAAGCAAAGACAGGATCTATGATTCAGTTTTCCTGCATGCTATTAATATTGACTCATTTGTAAATGAGCACTAGTGCTTCAGTCTAGAAAGACAGGTTGAGGGTGGTGACTTGTCTCAGCAAAGGGGTCGTATTTTGGATATCAACTCCAAAGCACATAGGTGTATGTGGTTCAAGAAATATTCCACAAGTGGGTCAAAAGGCACATCTTCTCAAGTCTTTTCGCTCTCCTTGGCAAATTTCCATGTGTCTGAACTTGCCTATATTTAGAGTCTTTTTTTTTTTTAACTGTAATTTCTCTACCTCCAAAGCCTGACTCAGTGAATATCTCTGGACTCTGTTCGCTGGGACCAGTGTTAGCCCAAGAATGTGATAGTAATGGTGAATATTGGAAAGCAGACTTCAGGGTGGACAGTGCATGTTCTGGGGGCCACACCAGGTTTCTGGCTGGCTACCTCTCACAGGCCGTCCACTGGACACAGTCTGTTGTGGAAGATTCTTATGTGGCCGGGAACAGCTCTCACTCAGGTTAGCTTTAGTAATGGCACCTCTATAAGAACACAGTCACAGCGTGGGGATTTTGGATACCGGATTGTAACTTGGGGCTTAGGGTTTACTCTCGCCAAGTGACTCTTGCTTCAGGTCATCTTGGTCCATTCTTGTAGGAACTGGCCTGCTTCATTATTAGCGGGCGGTTATCCTCCCTATGTTTCTACAACAGCCAACACTGATAACATGGCCTCCCCCTCATTCCTTCCATGGACCACTGGCTGGCCCCGAGATTAGTTTCTTAAGGACTGGTATCATTCCTGACTCAATCAGCTCTTATAATGGGGCCAAAGGCAAATGGTCTCAGTATGGTGACTTATTTGCAAGTAACCCTGAGGGCTGTTTCCTCTGCAGAGTAGAATTTCAGGTTAAAGGAAAGCACTTGAATGGTGCCTTACAAATGACTTACTTAGGATTTTACTCTGCAGACCAGATTGGGTTACTGTGTAGAAAGCTCTGGGACCATGAGTGCAGCAGGCTGTTGCCGTGCACCCAGTCATTTCCTCTCCATGTTCCTCACCTTCTCCATTCTTGCAAGTTTTTGGCATTGCACATCAAGCTTACGCAGCTTCTGTGTGGCTTCAGGGATCTCTCTGAAGCCAAGGAAACCTCTTGGTACTCCCAGCGTAGAATAAGAATTAATAGCCTACGTCCCCAGAATAACCTTTAACCAATTGGGGAAAACAGTCAGTGGATGAGTCCCTGGGCTTCCCCATCCTTAGAGATGTAAGATGTATTCTACCTGGTCCTTAAAACAGTGCGACAACACTGAATCCTGCCTGCCCACATAGATAACCAGCAATTAGTGCATGCTTTATTGGCTTTTCTTCTTTCCCAGATTCACTCCCTTACTTTCGCCTCTTGGGACTCCCTCTTAAATGAATTGCTTGTACTCAATTTTTTTTTACCTCAAGCTTTTGTATTCTGAAACCAATTCTCTGGTACCAACTGGTTGTCCTACAATTTAATCACAATGTAGGCACTAACTATCCGCTTTAGGACAGACCCTGCAAGGTACGGGAACAATCCTTCACAATATTCCCTCACTGCAGATGCCACCTGCAAACCTTGGGGGTCATCTATGCCTTTTGTAAATGACCAAACTGGACCTTTTACTCATTCCCAGAAAGCTAAACTCTGAATCACAAGAATGGTCTTTATTGGAAGGAGTTTTATTGGTGAGGACATCAAGGGAGTCAGCAGGATGGGCATCCCAAACCCCCAAAATGCTGGGGTTTGATAAGGAGAGAAGGGATGGGAGGGAAGTCAGGGCTTCACATGGCCAGGTCTGAGAGGGGCCGGGCAGTCTGGGGACAGGGGTCAGGGCCTGTGACTGCCCCAGCAGGGCGTATTCTTGGCCATCAGCAGATGTTTGCTCTGTTACCACCATCAACACGGAGAATTTTTTTTAAAAAATATATTTTTATTGTTATTTATACCTTTTACATTTTGTATTCCCCTTGGGTAACGCACCACCATTTCACCCGCGGTCCATCTCCGTGGTCCCTTGTGTCTTTTTCCACTCCATTTTGTGCCCTTGTCATCCCCCCGCCCCCCAAGACACAGAGAATTTTATTAGGGATTTGACACAATCAGTTTTCCCCAGTTTCCAGGAATGTAGGTGAATCCAGTTAACAGTTAATCATAAGGATAGAAGAGGGGGTGTAGTTCAGTGAGTCAGCAGTTAATCCTAGAGAGGGAATGTAATTTAGTGAGTTAATAGTCCTGAAAAAGGAATGCGAAAGGGTAGTTAGAGTTTAATTCCATTTTTTCCTAATTTTTGTCTAGGGGTGGTGTTCTCTGTTATAAAATGGCAGGGATCCAGCTACATTTTGACCCAATGGCTATCAATTCAGAGACTTTTTGATTCCCTCAATTTTGATAATTTGCTAGAAAAACTCATAGAATTAACTAATAGGGCTACATTTGCTCTTACAGTTTTATTATCAAAGATACAACTTAGGAGCAGCCAAATGGAAGAGATGGAAGGGTAACTCTGACAGGTGTGATAAGACTTCCATGCCAGCTCTTCATGGAATCTGTGCATTACTTATCACTGTGTTCGCCAACCAGGAAATGTTATTGAATCTTGATAGCCAGTGTTTTTATTGGGGTTTCTTTCCATGGGCATGATTGATGGATTCCTTGTCTATATTGTTAAACTTCCTTCCCTTTCCCAGAAGCTGGGCTGGCCCAGACCTGCAACCTTTGAATTACATAATTAGTCTTTCTGTCTGTCTTCCAGCCCTCATCCTAAGGCTACGGTAGAGCCTCTGACTTAAGTGACCTCATTACCATAACAAAGACACTCCTGTCCCTCAGGAAGTTCCAAGGGTTTTGAACCTCTGTGTCAGGAGCTGGAGACAAAGACTAGACACATTATATCATAGCTGTGCTTTGGGGTAATTAAAACTAAACAAAACATTCTTACACAGTCACCTATGAAAAAGCACTTTGTTGCCAGGTTCCAAACTTCCCTCATGGGGTGAGAAAGAGGAAGTCATAGTTTGGTGGAAGGAGAGCATAGAAGGCCTCTTATTCTATGTACACAGTGAAAATAAATGAAGATTATTTTGATTTTCTGAGTACAGAATAATTGAGTGAATATGTTGACCTTGAATGCCTACTAGAATCACATTCAGAGTTGGGAATCTTGAATGAGAAATCCTGGGGTGCCCTGTGGGTGTTAGTAGTTTTGACAGCAGTCTGGACTGAGACCCGGGGTCCTGGAGGCTTTGAGAGTTCTGTTTATGTTAATTAGCAAAGGATGCAACTTGACTTCCGCGTGTAGGGAAACTCATTACCGCTTCGTATGTCTTGCATATCCTGCCCATTCCAGGGCAGCAGAGTCTGTGTAACCTTCTGCTTCCCTGCATCTGTACACGCCATAGGACAGCTGAGTCCTGCTTATCTCTGTACTTGGTGGATAGAGCCCTTGGCTCAACTGTCTTTCCCTATCTGCTACTGGACCTAACTCCCTCCCTGGCTCTCTCATCTCCAGATTTTTGATGAGTCTGTTTTCATTTTTTAGGCCCAAGGATGCTTCGACGTTTGACTGAAGACTTTTCTGAGCATTTCTTTACTTTCCCAGAGCTCCCAATCTCTATGCTTTTATTGACCTCCCTGGGCTGCTGGCTCTGCCTCATGAGGGAAGCAGCTTGCCAGTGCTCTGCCCCATTGCTGCTTGCCTTAGTGACTTTGCTTCTCATAATGAGGCTTAATTGTAAGTTTTATTGACAGACTTATGTTATACCACAGGAACCCATCTTGAATCCATTAAAATCAATTAATCACACTGTGATTAACTTTAATTGTGAGATGTTTCGTACACCCAGCAAATAACCATTCACATATGTTTCAATTAATATTTTTACCCCCCTTTGTTGACAAATGATCTATTGTACTTAAAATTAATTAAATGTTAGCATGGTCCCAATTAACATTGCATTAACAATAAAAAAATGCCTTGTCAATACTGAGCAAAACATGTTACAATCTACCACTTACGTTGTACAGCAAATGTTATTTAATAATGGGGACCTAACCTGTTTCTAAGTAGAGTAAAAGACCTGGTTGACATGGGAGGCCACATTTAAAACCATTGAAAATCTTGGGATTTTTGGCTCTAACTTGAGATCAACAGGAAAAATAAAACCTTGTCCACCCAGAAATAATTGCTTATCTTTCAGTGTCTCTGTTTTGCTAAACTAAAATTTAATGTCTCTAGGTTAGCATTACACCATATATAGTGTTTTTATTTTGTTTAACCTTTTAGATTATTTTAATCTCTTTCTGCCCTAATATCATCCCTAATTTTCTATCTTGAACCTTTTTTACTGAAATGCTAATGTGCAATACATTTCAAAGTGCATATTTCATTTTTCTCTCAACTTTTTGTTTTTAAAACTCATATAAGTAGATTATGTGGATCTATTTTCAAATGCAAATGTTACTTACTCATGCCCACATTGATAAACATTCAAATTATTTCCAGCTCTTTGCTTTTATTAGCAGTGCTGTGGTAAATATCACTGTGCATCTGATTTTGGGTACCTGTTTGGGATATATTCCCAGGAAGGCAATCACTGGGTCACAGGGCAAGTGTAAATTGCATTCCAGAACTGATCTTATTTTCCATAGGAGCAAACAGAGATCTGGAGATGTTTAGTAATTTTTTGAGGTGAAGTTTGTGACAAGGTTCAATCTGTGTGAGACGTTTATTTTATAGCATGTTACCTTCTCAACTTTCCTGAGTTCCCTGGAGTTTTCTTAGTAAGAATTCTCTAGTATGATGGTTTCATAGTTTGGTTCTCATTTTAGTCACCATAAGTGAAAAGTCAACATTCAGTGCATACGTGGTAGCTGACACAGAGACATAGGCAGCTATTACCTATCAGTGGCATTGAGAATGTAAGCCCAAACTATTCTCTTCAAGGGATCTGCTTTGTTATTGGGCAAAAGTCTATAAAGCCAGACAAATATTTTAGAATAGGTGATAGAGTTATGACAATTATCAATCTGAGACATCAAAGTTCCTCTCACAAAAGAGGGCGAAACATGAATTCAGTGATCCAAAAACATCACTCCCACATTTATCTTTACAAGTAAGCTTGCCCTGATGGAGGTTTTTGTGCATATATGTCTTCGAGAGACATAAAATGATATAAATCTTCTAAACTTTTAAGTTGTCTGTGGAGTTTTCTATTTCTTTTGAGTGTTTAGAGAAGATTTGCTTGCTATAGTGCCAGCCCTCAATGGATTCCTCACCATTCCTCTCTCCCCTGCCTTGACTCATATTACTTCCGTAAGGGTTAATTGAGCAACTACTAAATCCAAGCACTGAATGATAAGAACAATACACATTCCTTATCTTTAGAATATGGACAGACAGGAGTGAGTGATAAATTTGAGTGCTGAGTCAAGTTCTATGTGTGACTGGAGGACAGAACCATTACATCAGTGAGAGTGTGTGGTCAGCAAGGGCCTGGTATGTGAGCTGGACTGGAACAGATGTGTAGGGGGGGTCAGCCAGAGAGAGGGAGACGGCATAAACACAGGAGACAGCAGAGCCCCTCTTTTATGTCCTGCACTTACACCCACCTCTTCTCCTCCTGCCCCTAAGTAGCCATGTTCAGAAATAATCCTGTATTCCTGAGGGAAGAAGAACAAATGTTCTACATTGCACCATGCTAAGCATACCCCTCCAGTACTTGTGCCTGTGAAATGCATTTCACGCCTCATCTGTTCCCTAAATGAGATGTGAAAGCAGTTTACACCTCGTTTACATTTGTGCTGTTTTACCAAACAGCATAGATACGGCTCTATCCAAAGTAATGAAATGAGATCAGTCACCCCATTCTCTCCTTGGATTGAATCCACCCAGTATTTCAGATCCTCCCCAGCCCCTGGCAGCTCCCAGGAAGCCAGGAATCTACCAAGTGTTGGGAGAGAAGTTAGGAGGCTTGGAGAGAAGGTTTAAGGTGTTGGCAGCAAGTAGAGTTCAGGACCTTCTTCTATGTGGCAGAAATGACTTTTCTTTTAAGCTCGCAGTACTTTCCTGAATCTAATTTACTTAAGTAGATTACAGAAACCGTAAACATACAGTTAGAAGAATTTTAACTTTTCTATATACCTGAGTAACTGGCATCAGATCAAGATATGGGACATTTCTTTCACCCCTGAAAATTTTCTCATGCCTCTTTTGATACAGTAACCCCCTTCCCAAAGATAACCACCATCCTGACATTTAACACCACTATAGTGGGTTGTGGCTATTCTAGAACTTCATCTATTTGAAAGTATACAGTGTGTATTCTTCTGTGTCTGGCTTCTTTGCTCAAATAAATAACATTTATGAGATTCTTGCCTGTATCAGTATTTTGTTCCTTTGAATTGCCGGGTAGTATTCCCTTACATGGAAAAAAACCAAGTATTTTTCCTGTCGATCAGCATTGTGGTTGTGTTCTGTTTTTATCTAAGTAAAGTGGCTGTGAATACTTGTGCACAAGATTTTGTGCACATATATACACATTTCTTTTGGGTACACAGAATTTCTGGGTTATACAAAGATGTATTTTAACTTTATCAGAAACTGGCAAGCAAATCTCTAAAGTGATTGTATCATTTTACATTCCCACAAGTGTATGAGAGTAGGTTGTTTTTGTTGACTCAAGGTAATGAAATTGTGCTGGAAATCATTGCAAAGTAGTATAAATTCATTTAAGGAACATGAAATAACAGAGGAGATAGAATATTTTGGGAAATATAGGACATAAAAAGAGTTCCTATGCATGATCTTTATTCCCCTAGTAATACCTCTTGAATGTACTGGTTTTGCCTAAACTCACTATATTTGAAAATGCATAACACGTTTTGTTTCCTTTAAAGAATATACTTGTGGGGTGTAAGATAATGCACTAGGAGTCAAACACCAAACGCAAACAAGAAGGCCATTTGACCACCTTCCCAAAATGTAGACGGAGAGTAGTAGATCTAATTCTTACCAAACTGAGAAATATTTGTATCTTACTTGTGTCTTTGATTTTTGTGTTTTGATGATCAGTTGAATAGAACATTTTGTTTATTGATGTCTGTACTTAGTGAATTGACTCTTCCTGTTCTTTATCATAATCACTGGCGTTGGTCTTTGTCCTGGTGACACTCAGGGTGCTTTATATTGACTATCATTTGCTATATATGTCGTGAATATTTCTCTCATTTTTTTGTTTATCTTTTTATCTTTCATATAAAAGGATTATTATTTAACAAATGTGACTTGCTCATCATAAAACACTGAAGAATTAGAGAAAAGATCACAGAAAGATAAAAATCCCTCTAAATCCCACTTCCCAAAGATCAAACAAAAAACAAGAGCCAGAAACAATAAAGTTCTGATAAAGACCCACAGGTATTTCTCTATTTAGGGATAGATAAAACAAAGTATAAAAGTGTAGAAGAATTGCTTAAAAATACTGTATATATATTCACATATATTAAAATGGCTATACTTAAGATAAACATTTCTTTATTATGAAATATAATAAGCCTGAAAGATTTTATCATGAAAAACTTCATGAGTTTGGAATACTATTTGAATCACATAATTTGACTTCAGACTGTAGTTTTGAAATCTTTGCTATAAAAGGTGAAAAAATTAGCGAATATGCTTTTTTTCTGTTTTCTCAACACTTCTAATTTTATTTGTTATCTCAGTATTTTAATGTTGTCAAGTTTTATAGCATTTACAGCCTTTCTTCTAACTTTAATTCCCACACTTGTCAAATTTTCTTCTATTTTTAAACAGTCTGTCAGCATTTCTTTACCTTGGCATTGCATTCATGTATTTTATTTTGGTTTATTGCTTTTCATATAAATTTTATTATTCTAGTAATTTTCTTCAGGAAGGGCTCATAGGTGTTAGATTTCCTGATTCTTGCATATTTCTGAGTTCATCTGTGCTTGAAGAGTCAGTTGGCTAGGTGTACAATTATCGAGTCACGGCTTCTTTTTCTCGGAAATTCATGCATATTGCACGTTGTCCACTGGTGTTAAATCTTGCTTTGGATAATGCTTAGATCAACAAGAACCTCAACAAATTCCCTTCCAACACACACACACTCTGAGTCTACATATGACTTTCTCTTTTTGCCTAGAGGCCCATCTGATTTTTCTCTTTTTAGATATATGTACATGTTTATGCATATATGTATGCATATATGTGTCTACATACATAAATGCACATATATAGTTATTACTCTATATTTAGTTGTTGCTCTAGAGAGTCCAACATTATCTTTGACTTACACTTAGTTGAAAGTGTTCTCTTCCTGGGTTATGTTAAAAATTTAACTCCGTTCATCCTTCTATCAACTTACATGTAGTTGCTGTAGATTTTTTTATGTATATTTAAAACCATATAAAACATAACAACAAATATAGTAATTATAATTGTTATTTTGATACAGAAAATGTCCATTTTACTTGACATCGAGAGTTAACGTTTTGTTGCTCTTCATCCCTGCCTCCATCGCCAACTTATATGAGATCATGTTTTTTCCTGCTGCTGAAGCTTT
This sequence comes from Scalopus aquaticus, assembly GCA_004024925.1. Lineage (NCBI taxonomy): Eukaryota > Metazoa > Chordata > Mammalia > Eulipotyphla > Talpidae > Scalopus > Scalopus aquaticus. The sequence continues at coordinate 34,926 of PVIJ01007192.1, read as the reverse complement.
TCAATTTTATTTGTCTCTATTTAACCTTCATTCGCCAAGCACGTTTTTACTGAGTATTGAATTTGAGATGGATGCTTGTGCTTTCAGCACTTTGAAGGTGTGAATCCACTTGCTCCTAAGGATTTCATTGTTTCTAAATGAGAAGTTGTTACTGAGCAGTCTGATGGCTGCTTTTAGTAATGAATCTGGCTTCGGTTTTTGATGTTTGATTGCTCGCAGCTTTTCTTTTTTTTTTTTTATAAATATATATTTTTATTGTTATTTATGTCTTTTACATTTTGTATTCCCCTTGGGTAGCCCACCACCAATTCACCCGTGATCCATCTTCATGGTCCCTTGTGTTCTTGTCAGCCTCCTCGATTCCTCTTCCTTTTCTGTTGTACAAGCTGGTATGAAATCTCAGTGCCGGTGGGCGATTCAAGCCACATGATGTCCGCCTAAAGGAGGGAGCCCTCACCCTGGCTCCACCTCCTGACCACAGCAAAGCCCTCCCCTTGCTCCCAAAAATTATGTCAGGCTTGCTGGTTCTCCCCAGACCTCACTCATGTAAATGAAAACCTTTTCCAGCCCTGGGTGTGTGTGGCATTTACAGTCCTCACATTTGAGCACATTTGAGCCAAACTTTGGGTGGGACTCAAACTCAGGGGACCATGGCATGTTTTTAAAATCTCTTTCTTCAGCTTTCTTTAATTTTGCTGTGAGGTATTTAATTTTATTCTTAAATTTTATTTCTTTTTGCTACTCTGCTTGATTTTTTTTTTAAATCAGTTTTGAAAAATTTCACCCATATTCTGTTCAGGTATTGGTTTCTGCCTAATGCACCTCTCTTTCTGGGACTACACTGCATGTATGTTAGGCTTTCTCACCTTTTTATGGCCCTTTTTCTGCATGGTTCATCCTTTTCGCTGTCCATGTTTTACTTCAGGTATCTTCTCCTGACCTTGCTTCCTGCTCAATCATTCTTTTTCACCAGTGCTTTATCTGTACATTAAGTTCTTGATTTAGCTAATTGCATTTCTCTGTTCAAAAAGTTTTAGTTCTGTTTTATAACTCCTAGTTTCTCTTTCAAAGACCTCGATCTTGTATTTCATCTTCTTGAACGTATTAAGGATGGTTATTTTGAAGTTTGTGTTTGGGGACTCTTATTATCTTAAATCCCTGTAGGCTGTTTTGATTGCTTCTTTTTTCTCTTCATTTTTGTTTAGGTTTTCTTGTCTCTTCATTGCTGTTTCCTTTTAATTCTTACCTGCCCAGTGGGAGAATTAACTTGAATTACCTAGTCTGCTATTATCAGAAATGGAAGCCTAAATCTCTGATTTATTTTATTTTCATCCCTAATGTTAAATAACTGTCAGGATAGAATTTGCTAATTAATATTCTGCTATCAGTTCTACCCAACCCCCTGAAAGGAAACTATTCCTCAGGTTTAGTATTTCTTTATTACAGTGAAGTTTATATCTACTATGTTTATATATATAAAATCAATCTTTATTTTTCTCAGGATACAGATTATGGATATGTTGATTCTTTGCTTTTTATGTTATTGTCTCTTTAATAACCCTTTAAATATCTTTTCTATTTTTACTGTTTGAGTTATCACCCTAGATTTGCACATCAGGGACATGACTGTTTTTAATTCTATATGTTCAGTACTTTTCTACTTCTAATAGGACATTATTCTCTGTGATGTTTTAATTTTTCTCTTCCATTTCTACTTGCGCTTTGTCAGCTTATTTTATAGTTCCTTCTATTGTCTGATAATCTTTTTTCAAACTCTTTGAAACTTCATTTTCTTTTTAAGTTTTTTAAAGAAGAAAATCCCATATAATTCTTTGAGACCCTAATGAATTATTTGCACGAGTTCTTCTGTTTTTTCATCTCTGCCTTTTATCTTCTGTTGTTTTCCTTTTTCCTTGTTTTTGCTTTAATGGGTGAGTCTGTTCCTTTTAATTTATGGTTCTTTACATGGGGCCAGCTAGTTATTGTATGGGGAGCAAATTGGGGCGAGGGTTAGAGGGTTCGGCCAGAGATACTGGTGGCTGAGAGTCAGGATTGTGCCTTAAACTCACATGTTATCATTCTATCTATTATTGCCTTAACCTGGGTCTAATTCTTCTCTTGATTTTTGAAGGTCAGCACCCAGTCTGTTCCAGAGAAAATCTCTTTAGTTCACGGACTTTCTTAATTATTGTCTGGCATTTTGCTTTCCTCCCACCTCTTTCTCTTAGAAGTTTCCAGTGGGCAGTAGTATCAGGAAGCACAGTGTTGTGCTGTTTCTGCAAATCTGTAATTATAATTTAGTCACAGCTTAGGCAGGAGCACAGTTCAAAAAGGTTTATTTTCTGGACTGGTGCGAACTATGCATATTCCACCAGAAAGAAGCCACAGCCAGTGTCTGAGGATTGAGTTTTCATTGCTCTTTGCCTGTCACAGAAGCTGCTGCTGAGTGCAAAGGACCCATGGTTTTCATGGAGAAAGGACCCTGGCAGGAAAATAGGCACAAGAGGGCCCATTGCTGAAGTGAATTCCTCCTCCCTGAAGAGCCTTCTCCCATGGGATCTTATAAACAGGGGGACTCTTCCTTCACTGGGACCTTTGTCCGTGAAGTTCCTCTCCTGTCAGGATATTACCCATGAGGACATTTCCTCTTTAAGGACCCTTTCTTTGTTAGAATTCAGCACCCATGAGAACCTTTCTTCCAAGAGAACCCTACCGAAAAGGGCCCTTTCCCCATGAGGATCCTTTCCCTGTGAGTACTTATCCCTCTACAAGAACATTCTCTCCATTAAATCTTTTTTCCCTGATGACCCTTCTCCATAATGATTCTTCTTTTAAGAGGACTACTCCTTTTCAGAACTCTTGCTTGTTTAAGACTCTCACTCTCATAAATGGCCTTTGGAGATCCTCTGGAAAAAGTTATACCTAGCATTTCTCTTCCTGAGACTCTCCAGTCAGGTCATTAGGCCTCAGTTGTTGGCCAAGTGTGATCCCTTTTGGCATTGTTCATAATTAACCAAGGGTCTTCTCTTTAATTTGGGTATACATATGACTGTTAGAAGAGGATCCAGGTGGCAGCTGGGTGTGGCCAAATGCTCATTGTATCAATGACCATGATTATTTTTATCAAACTGCAGTTACAGAAAAATGGGGTGTACATGTTTCAAGTCCATTAGTTCAGGATTTCCTGACAGCTGACTTGCTTGTGGGATATTATAGCAAATGACTAACAGGAGGGACATAACAGGATAAACATTCTTCTCCAGAAATGTGCATGGCTTCCATGGTGTGCTATGACCTCTGCTCTCAAGGAATTAATAATTTAGAGGATTTGGAAGAGCGAGTTATGGAATATATATAAAGTATTATAGACAGGTATTGAATGCAACTGTATTTTCTCATTTATATTCAACTATATTGCTTCAAATTGTGATAATTTAAAAGGAAAACACAGACAAAGCAATCATCAAATATCTAGACCTGGGACATTAAAAGGAGGCCAACATGGATGGTGTTTTATTCTGTGGAAAAATCTGCCCCAGTGTCAAGAGTACAGAGTTAGTAAAGAGAAATCATGGGAGATGAAGCCAGACCAGTATCTTAGATTTGGACCCCGGAAGGCCATGCTAAAGATTCTTGATGGAATTCTATAGTCAATTAGAATCAAGAACAGGTTTTTCTGGAAGAAAGGGATCCAAATTATTTGGGTGGAAGATAAACCTATTGGCACTGTGTCTAAGTGGAAAAAAGGAAATGTGTTAGAAATCCAGGTCCCAAATGCTAATGGTCTGATATGGTGATAGGTAAGGAAGAGACAGCTATGAAAACTTAGTGAATCCCTTCTCAGTGATCAGAAGACTGTGAGAGATGAAAATCAAAGATGGCTTGAAGAATTTGATCTAGCACAAGTGATTTAGAATTTAAATTTCAGACTTGCCAAAGGAAGACTCACATGCTTACTAAAACCATCCGGGGCAACACCTTGCATGTTAGAATAATGTAGAGAAATATATATAATGTGGTGATAAGAAAAATGGACTCATGTGTCCTACTCCTACCCCTTCCACTAACTGGTCATGCAATTGGGAATAAAGCTATTAACCTCTGTAGGCTTAATGCCTTCATTATTAATATTCACAGCCTGCTCATCTTTCAGAATGGGGATAGTCTGTTTTGAAGGTCTACACATTTCTGCTTCCAACTGAAAACACAAATTAGCATTTTGTTTTCCTTCTGCTTGTATGTTCAAAATAGAAAAAAGACACCTGGATGAAGCATTTTCACATACTTTGCAATTCCCCTAGGGGATTCCAGGGCCCTTAAGCTTCTCTTAGGTTCCTTTGAGGTCTCTCAGCCTAAGATTGTCATCACATGTCTTCCATTTTGTTCACACTTCCAGCAAGTGTGTGTAGGTGGGACACAAAGTTAAAAATAACTCAAGTATACTCACACAACTTTTTTTTTTTTTTGCAACTTGCTGTTCAGTTGAAATTCTTAAATTGTCAGCATTTTACTAAGTAGTTAAACAGAACTGGAAGCAAAGACAGTGGCCACTAATAACTGTACTGTGCTTCCAACTCTCACCCCTAAAACTATCCCCCCAACACACATAGCAGCAATGTGATAAGAATTTCCCTTATGCATAAAACATCAAGAGTATGATGGTCATAAATGTAATCCCTAATGACAATGATTCCCAAGTTAAATCACATATTCAAAAGGTGGGGTGACACTGGTGAGCCACCTAGAGTACAAATTCTGAGAAAAAGTGAAAGGAGAAGAAAGCACCTGTATAGATAGTGGTGGACAGAGAGCTGCTGCATTTGAAAGGGACAATGTGAAGAGAGATGTCTGCATAGACATAGACGGGCTGTCTTGGAAAAAGGGCTTCTAATATAATCCTTAATGTAGGCGATTGAAGTATGACTTCTGGATTGATCTGAATAATTTAGTGATTGCACACTTCACTTCCTGTAAGCTCTCCTAGAAGTTTGTCCAGATCGGACTCAGATAAAACATAAACTTATGTAAAGAAAAAGTATTCCAATTGTGTGATGTTGTGAACACAAGAGGAGAATGTGCCCCAGTCCCTGATTGGGAAAATTCCACAGAAGGCGAACTTTCCCTAATAACGGGCGGGGAGGATATGGTTTGACCGTGGGTCTGCTCTCTGGGAACTCTGCTCTTACTCACTTGCAGAGACCAGGGAAGAGTGTTTACATCAATCCAAAACAGCAATCCCATTCTATGTCAATATATTAGACTTTTCATAATATTTCCGTTCCCTGCTCTCGTTCATCAGAGAGATACAAGTATACACTGATTCATTTTATTTCTGGGATGTTACATCAGAAACCAGAAATTGTTTTTCAATAGCTTGAATTCTCCTAAGACTAATCAGAGATTAGGGCTCTAATTATTCATAGCTTCTTTGTTTTTATTAGCAGACAAAAGTTGACTAATGATAAGGGTGACCACATAATTTATATTACAAACTAGAGCCCTTCCATGAGTGAAAATAGGAGCTATTAATAATTGTGCTGGGATAATGGGCAAAATGGTATTAAAGGGTCCCCTACTTATAATCAAAATCCTAACATATCTAGCCAGGTTTCAGTGATTTATTACATACTTCAAACTAAAACCCAATTAATACCTAGCACAAACATGGTCATATGATTTTTATTTTAATTCCCTCTTGAGGCAAAAAAAAAAAAAACAAAACCCAATAATCTACTGAAAAATCCCTATTTATTCTGGTACCTGCTTTCTTTATTCTGGATCCTTCCAAGGTAAGATAGTGACAAATAGAATTGAAATAAATCTATTATATGAAACAATGATCAGTGAGGAGCTTCACTTCACAGAAAACAGAGTTAGAACTTAGAAGCTGCTGGAGAAATATTCCTGAAGCTCAGGAATAAGGATATTAAATAAGGATATTAAAATTTTGTAAGAAAAGATAAGCTATATGGGGAATAGATGCAGAATATCAACTCTACTTATAGCAAGACTTTGAGTAAGGCAACAAAGCAGACTTAAAAGTAATAATAAGGGGGAAAAGGACAGATGTACATTTCCCTAAGATTGTAAACAAAATAACAAAACAAAAGCCCACCAAAAACATAAATTGAGAGATAAGAAAAGATTCAGTAAGGGCCAGACAAGATGAATGAAGGACCATTCCTAAATATAGTCTAAAGCAATGTTGGAATTTTAGGAACAAAGTCAATATATTAAATATACATGTAGAAAGAAATAAAGTAAAATAAAAAGTATGCAATCATGTGTTCCGGTTCCTAATTTCCTGTTCATGCCCTTTCATTTAGAGGAATAATTTATCCCTGCACTGTGACTCACAGTGCTTTCCTATAAGGAATTCCCCCTCCCCCGTTGAGAGCAAGCTTGGCCATGGGACAGGGGTCTATGAAATATGAGCAGAGCTGTGTGCTCCATTTAAGCAGAAGACTTTAGAATGATATTTATATGTGGTTCTGCCATTGTCTTCCTTTCTGCCAGGAAAAAAGACATGCTGGATAGGATCTGCTCTATCAGCCTGGATTCTGAAGTAAAAATTGTAAAGAGAGCTATAGTTGCGGAGTAGATTCTCACCTGACTACAACAAATACATAAAATGATAGAGAAATAAGCTTTTATTGAGCACTGAGTGTTAAGGTTATCTTTTTTTCCTTTTTATTTATTTTTTATTCATTTCTTTTACATTATTGTGTCTTCCCCGTAGGTTACCCACCACCGATTCACCCGTGCACCATTACCATAGTCCCTTGTGCTCTTTTCTCCCCCTTTTTGAGCCCTTATCCTCCCCCTCCCTTGCTGAATGTCTCTTTCTTATTTGGTTCTTCTATATTCCTGTTATGAGTGAAACCATTCGATATTTTTCTCTTTATTTCTGGCTTATTTCACTGAGCATGATCCTTTCTAGCTCCATCCATGTTGCTGCGAATTGCATATGTTTATCTTTTTTGAATGCTGAGTAGTATTCCATTGTGTATATGTACCACATCTTCTTGATCCAATCATCTATTTTTGGGCATCTGAGCTGTTTCCATATCTTAGCTATTGTAAACAATACTGCAGTAAGCATACGGTTGCATGTATCTTTTTGTATTAATGTTTTTGTGTCCTTTGGGTAGATTCCCAAAAGTGGTATTACTGGGTTGTATGGAAGCTCATTTTTAGCAATTTGAGGAACCACCATACAGCTTTCCAAAGTGGTTGGACCAGTTTGCATTCCAACCAGCAGTGTAGGAGAGTTCCTTTTTCTCCACATCCTCACCAACATTTGTTGTTCCTTGTTTTTAAAGGCTATCTTTTAAAGCAGCATAGCCAAGCAAAAGCTGACTAATAAAAGTGCTCTTGATATTGTAAGATTACCTAGTCCTAGTCCATGGTTTTATTTAGCATTTACTTTTTGTCTTCAATATCACTTTAGTTGTTTTCAGTGTTTTGTGATACCCTGGCCCCCAAATCAGGGGTTTTAATATAAATATGTTTTGTGGTTTTCAAGAATGGCAAGCTGGAGATTTTAGTTTTACTGACTTAATATTGCAATTGAGTACACATCCCCCTTCTCCAAATGTGGAGAATGAGTTAGAAGACTTATAAGTGAGCATCTGCATTTATCATCATCTTTTACAATTGGATGCATTTCCCTTTTCTCTAGGTTTAGATTAGATTCTGGGCAATAGGATATTATTGTTGTATGCAATTTCTGACATATGTGTTTGACTTGAATAATACATTCCTTTTTATTTTTCTTCTATTCTGCTGCTGGAAGTGTAGATCTAATGATGAGTTATTTGTTTTTAATCATGTGCGTAAAAAATCCCAGGGATGACAGAACAATAAGAGAGCAAGAGTCTGGGTCACAGATAAATATCTAAAAATAGAAAAAGAAATTTATTGCTAGTTCAGTCTTCTGTATAAAAGAGAAATCCATTTCAAATTAGTTTATCTTATTTTTGTTTCCAGGCATAGGAAAATTTGTACCTACATACAACATCTCTTTCATGTGCATCATTTAAACTTAGCTTATTCACCCCAGTACAGGATCCTCAAGGTAATAGTTTTTTCCTTATAGATCACTGCCTTGGAAGTAAGTGTGTGATTTACGTGATACTTTTTGGTTTGGAGAGCTAGCCCCTCAGTTTGCATCTGCCCTACACCCGATGTCCACGTTTCCAAGATAAGCATGTACAGCAGACACTTCCTTATGTATCTGGGACTGTGCTATGGAAACGCTGCTGCACCACTGCACCAGTGCCTGAGAGCCCCACCCTGCTTGCCCGTCAGCACACAATTATGAAATGTGTGTGTGCCGTTGAATGAAAACATGAGGGGACATGTAAGAAGATCTTTTTATTCTTATTCCATTTTATTTCTTCATGTCACATTGGTTCACAGAGATCTACATTTGTGGTTGGACCTCTCAAGTCAGGGAAAGTGTCATTGCTACTTTCTGGGTAGCTTGGAGAGCTCCCAGTGTTATAGCTAACAACGGAGGTGGGATCAGAATCCATATTTGGACTAGGAGAAAAGCAGCAGTGATCATTTTCTAACCAGTTGCAATCAGGACTAGAGAAATGGTACTTTTATTTTGACTTCATTAACATGGAGTTCACTTTTGTAAGTGAAAATTTGGAGAGATTTCTGATAATCCCATGCTATGCTGCATCCTAAACAGTGTGTCCCCCACTGAGTAGCAATAACACAATTCTAAATGTTGAGAGCTTTGAGAACAAATGGCTTATTAATGAAGCAACATGACCAAAGTTTGATTATTTAAAGTAGAGATCTATATTTCATAAAAATTCAGCCAGTTTTAAGTATAACTAATTCACAGATGTTTTACTGGGTGAAACTCCAAGTCTTTAGAAGCACTTAACCTCCCCTTCATCATTTACCAAATATTCTAGTTAAATGTAAAAGCCCGAGTCTTGGTCACTCCTGGGCACACCTTAGGTAACTAAAAAATGTCTATATGCAATTTCTAGGAAAGGATCTGTAGCTTTCATCAGCTCTTAGAAGCCATTGACTTAGATTAGCACCCCCTGTGCTATTTCCTGAGTCACAGATGATACATTTGGGAAAAGATGATTTGGCTGTGGTGGTCACTGAATTGTGTCATGCCCAGAGTCTGCTGGTGCCTCCTCCAGCTGACATGTGTCTTACCATAGCTGGTGGGGCTCTGTGACAGCCCCCTAGTAGGTCATTCTACCCCCTTCTCTGCTTGAACTGTCAGACTTAGTCAACACTTACACATTTCCCCAAACTTCCATGCTCTCTGACTCAAGTACTCTTTTCTGCATTTGTTTTTCATGGTCCTTTTCCTGCATTTTCTTTTTCATGTTTCAGATTTGTTGCATTTGCCATCTCTTGGGGGAGCCTTTCCTGTTTGACTTCCTCAGCCTGGTCAATGACCTACTCCAAGAACCAGTCGCTTGCCTCTGTCACACTAGCATACACACTGTTTGCCCATGTCCTTGTGGAACTTGAACCCAATGACAGGTGTTTTTCATCCAGTAGCCTAGCTCAGTGCCTTGCTCTTAGTGTCTGTTTTCATGATAGAATTAGGAATGGATAAATGTAATGAGAGCAGAATTTCAAAAAACTAACTAGACGGCCAGATTGGATGCTAGAGAATCAGGACATGACTCTGGACACAAGGGGAGTGTATGTGTTGAAGGCTGTATTGGTTTTTCAGAAGTAGAATTATGAGAGCAGTGCCTGCCTGGATGTCAAGAGCAACAGAGAAAAGAGTTTCAAAATGGTAGAAACATTTGGCCAGGTTGAGAAGACTACATGTGCCAGAAGTGGACATGTGAGGGGAAGAAGTAATTTTCGGGTAGGAAATAGTGGTTTTATAGTAAGGGAATTTAATAAAGTTCAGAGTATGTGAACCAACTGAGATAGCTTTTGAGTTTTTTCTACTATGTCAGAGGTTTCTTCTGTGGAACATAGATTTCAATATGTAATTTAAGCTCAGTTTGATACAAAATTTTCTTCCTTTCTTATTCTAGACTCCTGAATGAATCCATTTGCTTTAAAGGGAGAAATAAATATTTGACATGAGTAAACAGTTGAAAAATTAAAATATGAATAATTTATTTGCTAACTGTCAGTTATTTTGTTGATTGCTAAATTATGTGTTCATTGAATGCTGCTGTTGAATCTCTCTTTCAGTACTGCTGATAGAAATACACTTTCTTATCTTATTTTTGACTACTGACTTTATTTTTGTTTAAATTTAAATTTATTTTTGAAGTATAATGATTATTGTTTTTCACAAACATTTTCATTTTTTGAATAAAAATGCAGCAAATGAGCCATGCAAAGAAGACAAAAGTTACCTGAAACCCCGCTACCCAGAAACAACTGTTTTTAATATGTGAAAACACAGTTTCAAATATCCCTTTATTAATATACATATAGATAGAAGAGAGAGAGAGAAGGTCATAGATAAAGGGAGAATAAAGATTGAATTCATAAAGCAGATTATTTTTACTGAAAGTATTAAACATAATCCTTCTTTAATTTGGCAGGGGTAGGTTTTGCAATGAAATTAAAGAAACCAGTGATCTCATAATTCTCAGTTGTTTAGACTATGTTTTATATTCAAATAAATATCATGTTAACTACCAGTTCTTGTTTTATGGCCCTCCTTTCCTATCGTGTATATTTCAATAGATTTCTTTGCTAGCAGAATTTCATCCTCCAATAGTTTTTGCAAGAAAGGTACTGGTGGGCCTCCCTGGTGGTGCAGCGGTTGGGCGCTGCGCTGTGGAGCTGTTGGCCGCAGGCGATGCCGGTTTGACGCCCAGCCGGGGAGAATCCCACATGGTTCGATGCCCAGCCGGGGAGAATCCCACATGGTGCGACAGACCTCTCCTACCTCGCCCGCTGCTCTCCTCAGCAATGTATCTCTGATCTGCCTGTTCTGCTCCCCACTCTGTCTCTGGTGAACCCTCTCGCCACCCGCGCCTCTGGCCTGTACCCCAGCTTGTATACATAAGTAAATAAAAATTCTTTAAAAAAAAAGATGCTGGATTTTCTAAACTATTATGTACTAAATGTTTCTTTTATGCTTTCTACTTGAAGGAATACTTAGGGAGTATTTTCCCCTCTGAACTTTTGAACTAGTTGTCTACTATTTTGAGGCTTTGATAGATAGTTTTACTTTGGGTTAATCTGAGAGAGAGTTTTTTTTTTTTCCCTACAGGAATGCTGACTTGGTACTTCCTTTTTACATTGTATTTTGAACTACAACCCACATACAGAAAAATCCACAACACACAAAAACGAGCACTTATACAGTCCTCACCCAGGTCGAGAAATAAAGCATTATCCAGCACTCTCCACTGTCTTCTCTGGATTTGCAAAATCCTCCCAATAAAAATGGCTTCCCGTGGAAGGCTCAGCAACTTGTATCTTTCACTTTCCCCAGGTCTTTTGATAGTAATTCTTAACAACTTTATGAGCTTTTAAATGCCAGAATGAAGTTGAATATCCAAGGTGTTCTTAAACCTTGAATTTCAATGATAGCATTATGGTGTCGACTCTACTTTTTTTTGGGGGGGGGTGATTTTCATCTGCAAATTTGCAAATTCAATTCTTTATGTCTGAAAAGTTTTTCTTAGCTCAGTAATTGAATCCTTGTAGTGTCACCTGTTTCTTCTACATCTATCAACATCTGTAATCAATTTTAGAAATCAACATCTTATTGAAGTGTTACATATGTACAGAAAAGTTTTCAGATTTTAAATGTACAGCTTGATGAATTTTCACAAACTGAGCACATTCATGTAATAAATACTCAGTTTAAGAAACTCAGCCTCTCCAAAAGTCTCTGTCTACTGTCTGCTGTCTCCAAAACTATCCACTATTTTAACTTCTAACATTATAGATTAATTATACTTGGTTGTCAGTTTTATATAAATGGCAACCCCCAGACTGAGGGTTGAACAGGAAATGGAAGCTGCAGGATGGACATAATATATAATCTCCTGTTTCAAATGTCTTTGACTCAATAATACTTAAGTGAGCTTTATATGTGTTGTTGTTTGCAACTGCTTATTCATTATTATTACTGCATAGTATTCCATTGTATGGAGAGATTATAATGTATTAACTTCTACTTAATGATTTTGGAGTGTTCCCAGGTTTTGACTACTGCAAATTATGTTGTTATGAAATTTGTAGTACTGCTCTTTTAGTGGACATGGTTATATATTTCTTTTGTGTACTTTTCTAAGAGTAGAATGCCTGGTCATGTGTACAACTTTAGTAGATTTCATGAAACTTTCCAAAGTGATTATACCAGTTTACGCTTTCACCAGTGGCATATACTATGAGAATTCCAATTTTTCCACACTGTTACCCTCACTTGGTAGTGGTTCTCTTTTTCATTTTAGCAATGCTGGTGGATGAATTTATTCATTTAATCAGCTTTGTTCATTTCTTTCCAGTTTGTGTTCTATATTTCTAAGGGCTTTTATTCTGTACCCTCAGTATAAAACTCTTTGTGAAACAGTGGCAAACACATTTCTATGCTGCATGTTTGTCCTTTTTAATTATACATTTAAATTTTCTTTATGAAAAATTTCTTAAATAGTTGCGTATGTGTGTGTGATTAAGATGATGCAAATTCTCTTCTTAGGACTACTCAACCTAGATTTTCTGACTTTTCAGACAAACTGGGGGAGATGAAAGTAACACTGTAACTTGACAGAGTGCTGGCATTTCATCTGATCATTTTAGAAACACTGATCACCCAGGGTTATTAAATGAACTTTAAGTGCACCACTCTCTTTGATTCAAATTTGACCTGAAAGAAAATTGCTGGTAAGAGCAGAGTATCAATGTTGGACTTTGAATCCACACTCTTAAGAAAGCCTCTCATTTTCTTTCTGTGCCTCTTATAACTTTCTGCCCTTTGATTTTCTGAATACTGAGGTGCATAAAGCTGTGCGTAGTAGCATTTTATACCTTCTTGTTAACCTTCACCGAGGCGTTGTATAAACAAAACACAGCTGTGCTGCAGAGAGACCCCATTTGAGACTCCAAAGGGCGGTGTGGTGATTACTGTAGCTCCTTCTCACACAGGAGGAAAGCCCCTCAAAGGCAAGTAACCCCTGGAGCCCTGGGATTGCAGAGTGTCAGGAGATTGCTGACTGATTGTCCCTTGGCTGAAAATGGCTTTGGCTATTTATCTTTTCCTGAATTCATGTTCCTTTCAGAGCTTACTTATTGGTGATACTGCTGCCAATGATAGTAACAATAAAGAGAATCTACCAAGTTTTTGCTTTGACTTTTTTAAGTAGCAAAGTTTATATAATGATCTCATTCATGCGTGAAGCAAGAGATATTAGTGATTGCAGTGACACAAGATCCCATTCGTGGAAGTTTCCTTATAGAGATTAATTTGAGTGATGGTTTTAGAAGATGGAGTCCAGATCATTAATCCTCATTATCTTCTTTTCTCTATGAAAAAAAATTACATCATTTAAGATCAGAGAGGAGGTAAAAATTTGTATTTAACCATTCTAGTTCCTTGAATTCTAGCTACATTTTTACTTGACCCACCTATTTTTGCCTTATCATGACACTTTAGTCAAGATGGAGAAATGGATTCCCTGAAGGATTGATGCATTTATTACAGATGTGTGCACTGGTAGAATCTCTGTTTGTGGGGTATTGAAGCTGAAGCATTTGTGTCCTCTATGTGATGTGGTAAATTTCCTTTGGAATCATATATGCATCAATAAATACCCATTGGAGACTATCTTAGAAATCTTAGAGAACATAACTAGCATTAACACTTAAAATCCCTTGGAAGTGGGAAGGTGAGAGACATTGTCCTTATTTGCCTGGAACTCTAATCAGCTGCAGCTGCGCAATGGCTGGGAGAACCCGCCACACACAATTCACATGTCGGCTGTGCCTTATCACACAGTGCCTGCGCGCCACACGAGGATATTGCAGACTGGCCCTAGTGTTTCGAGCGGCGCTAAAACTGCATATCAGGACTGTCCAGGGGTTGAGGTTTGAGGAAGAAAGGAGGGCTTTGTCTAGGTTTGAATGGTTTCTGTGTGACTTCAGAAGAGAAATGAGAACACAGACACAGAAAGCAAATCAGGCTTTGTGTGAAACATTTGGCATTGTTGCCATCTGCACTTTTTGAAGTGTGTGGTTGCTTCTTGTGACCTCACTGGGGAGAGAACAGAAGAGATTATCTCTTTGGCTACTTCCCTGGAAAAATGCAATGCCGTCTTCCTCCAGAGCAGCACTGGGGAATCACATCTAAGACTTCCCATTTCTCCCTATTTTGTGAATGTAGGGCATAAAAGTTAGCTGAAAAAGAAAGAAATACATCTAAACCTCTTTAATGGGTTGGTTTTATTATGCTTTGATGAGCCCTGCAAGGAACATCTGTGCCTCATTCATTCTTTGTTTATCATATTTCTTGGTTTTCATATTGACTACACTGCATGTGTAATAAAACAATTAAGGAGAGGCTGTATGTAAAGTAGTTTTTGATAGAGTATTCTGGGGTCTTCTGGAACTAGGCCATAGCAGGATGTTAATGTCCCCAGCTACCAATGACATGATGCAGGTGAGCTGGGCCAGAGCCAGTGTGGTCCTCTCAATGGTCAGGCCACCAGCCGACAAGGCCACTGTGGACTTGGTAGGAACAACTGCCCCAGGAGCCCACAGAGGTCTGAGGATGACTCTCTACTCATAGTACTTCCCTCCCCCGTGCTCATTTACGTCTAATGCGTTCAGGCTTTTTTTTTTTTTTCATACCTGTAGCTATAGGTGGATTGAGCAGGTGAGTTCAAATTGCAGACTGTAAAAAGTTTAGGAGAGGGTGCAAAAAGATAGATAAATGTTTCCAAATGAGAGCAGGGAATTAAACCCACTTTCAGAAACCTGTGGGAACATCCCAGGACCATGTTAAAATAGTTAAAATAGTTCTTTGTTTAAAAGACATATTTTTATACCTTGTTGAAAAGAAATACTCCTGTAGTTGCTTTGGATCTACTTTTGAATAAATGAGGAGGCAGTCAGGTGCGTTTTGTCTCCCCCTCTCCATTCTCATGGACAACTAGTTTTCTTCTGCGGGGAAGAGAGACTTGCTCGGTGGAATTGTAGATTCAAAAACAGCGTGTTCCAGTTACACATTTCAGAAAGCCCAGATTTTACTTCTTTTCTTCAGCAGGGAATACTCTTTGCCACTCTTTGTGAAGGCAGAAGTTGATCCAGCCCAGTCACTTGGGCCTGGCAGTTGACCTAGACCTTGTGCTGGGGAAGGGCCTTTGGGTTCCCTACTTTAGATAAACTAGTCAGTAGCTCATTTGGGTCAACAAGTGAGGGCAATCTTAGAAAGGAGGGTTTTGAGGGCTCAGGTGTTACAGGGAGGCAGACAGCAAGCACCTTTACACATGAAAAAAATTATCTTGAAATCCTGAAAGGAGTTGATAAGTATATCATAACACTGTTATAAATTTGATTATTCAAAGACTTGGGCAAACCATAGTTGCTTATTTAGATATTACCACCAGAGATTCAAGGATTCAAGGATTCAATCCTATAGATTCAAGGATATAAAGCATATTTTTGCAGCTACGGAATTGTTACTCTGTCACTTACCTTTGACTTCATCCTTTCATTTAAATTAGCTTTTGGTTGTCCTTCTAAATCTCCCTGTGCTGCCCATATGCCTCTGCTTTTAGAAGAAATGTGATAACTCATCATATTTTACAGGTTTTGGCTAGAGCTGCTATGGCTGGACTGCAATTCTTTGTAGATTTGAGAAGTTAATGCATATTCCTAGGAGATACAATTATTTTTATGATCTTTGCTGCTCTAGCGTGGTCACCTTTAACTTCAGACAGTACACATTCCACATGTATGCACACACATACAGACACATACAGTTGTGTGCAAGCGTGCATGCATGGGCATTTGTGCACACACAGTCTTAAGTGCACAGCCCCATTCTGATCTTTTCTGAAAGGTTCAATAATGCATGATTTTCGTTCTTTTGCCTTGAGAGCTTGTATTAAAATAATGTTAAACCAAGGAAAATACAGAAAGCTTATGAGGCCTTTGTGTTTTAAAAAGATGTGGTGAAATGGGGCTTCCCTGGTGGCGCAAGGGGTTAAGTCTCAGCACTATCAAGTGATTACCAGCCACTGTGGCATGAGTTCAATCCCCAGCCAGGGAGCAAACCCACATGGCTCAGCAGACCTCTCCTGTCTTGCCTGCTGCTCCCCTCAGCAGAGTATTTCAGTCAGTCTGCCTTTTCTGCTCCCACTCTATCTGGTGAATCCTCTTACCCCCTGCACCTCTGGCCTACACCCCAGTTCTTCTATGCACAAATAAATAAATCTTTAAAAAAAAAGATGTGGAAAAAAAGGTAGTCATTGATTTGCTCAGATACAGCAGGCTAAGTGGTCCTGTATTTTGAAGTTTTTAATAACAGTTTTTAAGGTCAGAGGAAAGGGCAAACATCCACTGTCCTTTTCCAGAATTTAAACTATGACAGCAGTTCTCATGTGATCAAGCTGACTGTAGAATGAAGATATTATAAACAAAACTATGACTATTGACAAAACTACCACAATAGGTCACATGTTTTGAAAGAAAATGCACAAAAACCACATAGGAATTTTGAGACTTTTCATTTGCAGGTAAATATTAATGCTATTAAAACCACAATTATGCCAATTGAAATACCCAATTCTAGTTATCT
Source organism: Scalopus aquaticus (assembly GCA_004024925.1). Lineage (NCBI taxonomy): Eukaryota > Metazoa > Chordata > Mammalia > Eulipotyphla > Talpidae > Scalopus > Scalopus aquaticus. The sequence goes on along the minus strand of PVIJ01007192.1, from coordinate 18,155 downwards.
AAAATACACATGCAAATGTATATTTTTCTCCACGTCAGTGCTCACTCATTATGCAGTTTAGAACTGGGGAGAATAGATTCCCCTTAAACTGCAAGTCAACTAGTGTTATTTTTAGTTAACTTTAGTGAAATTCCTATAAAATAGTAATTAACAATGTCTTCTTGTTAACTTACAAGGAAACACCTTCAAAGCTGAATTTTATTAAAATTTCTTTTCCAAAGTGCTGAAAAGTTAGACATTTCTTAGTCCTGTACCACAATGAAAATATATAGGACATATACCTGCTGTAATGAAAAGAAAACAAAAACAAAAACAAAGCCAACAAAAAGCCTCTAACAGTCAAAAGACTGTGGAGTGTATATCTAGTTGACATTACATCACACTCATCAATAGCTGTGCTTTTTGCAAACTTGACTGTGATAGTCCCGAACAAGGAGGGGTTCCTGTTGCAGTAACTTTTCTGACCATGGATCATCATTCCTCTGTGGCACATTTTTACAGTTCCTCTAATGGGTTTGGGACACTTGTTTCAAAGTAACCTGCAGCTTTCCTGACAGCTCTTTGCTTGAATGTTCTCTCTTTCCCTCCCTCCCTCCCTCTCTCCCTCCCCCCCTCCTCTTTCTGTCTCTCCTTTTTTCTTTTGCCTGCTATAAACTATAGCCCTTTCCTGCCGTAGCCCTTTTTATAACTTTCTGCTACCATAGACACCATTCCCACCATCAGAGCCATAACCACCACCTTAGGGGTTGCCCTAACTTCTTTCAACAAAACTTGCCCCCTTCATGGATTTATAATGTCCCAAATCACTATAGTTCCCACTGTCATCATAGTTGCCACCACCAAAATTTCCTCCTTTACTGTAACCATCATATCTTCCACCACCACCATCATATCCACCACTTTGGTTTCCATATCCTGGACCACCACCACTATCACCCCCTCTTCTTCTGTATCCATAAATACTTCTGCTATCACCACTTGTACCACCATTGCATCCTCTTCCACCAAAGTTTCCACCATGGCCAAAGTTACCTCCACAAATTCCAAAGCTTCCTTCAAAACCCACAAAATTGTCAGATCCACCTCCTCAATTTCTTTATGGTGCAGCAGACTGAATTTCTTGTTTCAAAATGACCGTTTCCCACCTTTATACTTATTAAGTATGATATTTCTGAACCAGAATTTTATCAGCTGCTTATTATGATCACCAAAAGTTACAAAAGCAAATCTTATCTCTTTTTCCACTCCTTCTGTCTTCTATAACTTCTGTGGTTTCAATCTTACCATGCTTTTCAAAGTACTCTCAAATTATAGTCTTCTCTATCTACTTTAATATCACCAACGAAAATTTTCTTCACTTTTACATGGTTATCATGGTTTACAGGATCCTCTCTAGAAATAACTTTCTTTGGCTCCATTACAAGCAAATCAACCTGGTAGATTGAGCACATATTCCAGCGACCACCTCTTTACACAAGAGTAAAGTACAAAACCAAAGCCTTTGGAACATTTTGTTTGGGGATCTCTAATCACCATACAGTCTGTAGGTGTGCCCCATTTTTCAAAATGTTCTCTTAAACAATTACCTAGAGTTTCAAAGTTTAGATCATCAATAAGCAGTTTAATCAGCTGTTCTGGTGACTTTGGATTATGGCTTTCTAACACCAGAGTCCTGCTGGGGGTGATGGGCAGTGGTTTTGCCTTTCCATTCTGATTTTAATTGGTATTTTCCACATTTTAAAACTGTCTTCAGGATAATCACAGAATAAAATATTTAGGACCCTGAAATCTATTTGTCAAATGTAAACGTGAATAGCTAGAATAACATGAAATCCCATTATATGACTTAACCGGTATACACACCCCTAAACAAATGAAAGAATGAAGCTTAAAAATTGGGGGTGTATATATACTTACATGTAGTTTTAAACAAAGGAAAACAGGTTGACATCAGAAGATGTATAATCATATAAAAATGTGCAACAGGGACTTTAAAAAATTAAATTGCTAAAAGTAAAAATCTAAATGAAAATTTAATAATCACACAACTTTAGGTAAGTATTACACAAAAAGGAGAGAACTTGAAAACTCAAGGTAATAGTGGGAAATAATATTTTATATATTAAGTAGGTAACAGAATTAAAAGGAACTCAATGATAGCATTAATAGACTTTGTTTAGTAGTTGTATTTGAATCGTGTCCTATCCAAGGAAGCAGCAAAGACATAAATAGGACTTATTGTATATGAAGATAATAAAAAATGATAACAAATACCAGGTTTTTGGGCACTCTCATTCTCTCCCTCTCCCTTTTTCCTCCAATCCCTTTCTCTTTCTTCGTTTTTTTTTTTGTTTCTGAATAAAACAGAAAAAAAATTGTCAAGAAGGTGATCAGGAAACAGTTACATACTTTATTAGGAGAGATCAAAGAAATGTAATTAAGTTGTTATTTTATATGCTTATATACATATATAAAAGAAAAATTCCATGTTGGTACAGATAAATATGTGAATGAAAGCATAATTTTATGGTACAGTTTATAAACAGATGATTATAAGACAAAAAGGAAAAATGTTTCAACAGAACCTGAAGGAAATTATGAAAAATACCTAAAAATAATGCCTTGAAAGATGTCAGACCCATATGGTTTCAAGAATGAGTTCTTTCAAGTCATTTTAGAACACAAAATTCTTGTGCCACTCAAAATATTTGAGCACAAAAGACAAGTTCCTCTATTTTTAAAAACTAGCCTAACTGCCAAAGTGTACAGACCAATTTCATCTAGAAATGATAGTACAAAGTTTAAAGACATGAAATCAAGTATATTAAAGAAATTATGTACTGTGAATAAGCAGGTTTTATTCCAGGTATTTAATAATGATTCATTAACAAAAATATTGATTATGAAAATCTATTGTGTTAGTAAGGAAAAATATATGGTTATATTTGATTTAAAGTAAATCATAAGCAAAACCAGACTAGAAAAATAGTTTCTATAGATAATAAAAATGTATTTAACCAAACACATGTTTTATACTTAAAATGCAAATACTCAAGTCCTTGTCATTACAAGTTTAGACAGTCTTTTCTCTGTATTATACCACAAGTGGTCCAATGTGCCATAAATAAAGCAGTTCGAGTGAACAGGAGAAAGCATAGATAGCTGTTATTATTATTGGGAAAACTACTTGTAAAAGTAAAAGAGTCTCAGGGAAACTAAATTAAGCCTCCAAAGCCTTCTATAAGCGTAACTACTAAGTGGACAAAGTATGTAACAGTGGGAAAAAAATGAAGCTATTAGAATACATGAAAAATATAAGTATATATTTATTTTGGTTTGGAGTAAACATGATCTTTACAACCATGGCTGAAATCATAAAGGAAAATTTGAAAGAGAAAAGCAAAGGAAAGTCAAATTAAATTAAAAGAAAACTGGATAAAAATTCTTGAACAATTATGACAACTACAATATAAAGAAATTAATCTTTAGGCTAGTAAATCGGTAACTATCCTCAAAGAAAACAAGCAGTCTACAGAACAGGAAACACAAGTTGTTGGAAAGTAGAAAAGAAACAAAAATGACCTATTCCTTATCTTTCAAGTTAAGCAACAATTGGCTTTGGAAAAGTTGACTCAGTGAGTGAAAGATAATTAATTTGAGGCAGTTCAGATGTAGACTATGGGTTAGAACTATTGGAATTAAAATGCGTTCCGATCAGTCTGTGATTGCTAATCTCAGTCTCCATCACGGTAATCAATGCCAACATTTATAAATATCAGGGCCTCTAGATGATCACTGGCTGAAGTAAGTGTGAAAACCATTCCCTCCTGAAATTCAGAGCACCATAGCCAAGCGTTATGTCTGTCCCTCATCTGTCTGTCTATCTATCTACATAGGACACCCACAATCTATTTCTTTCTTTGTAACTGTATTTTGATCTGTGTTAAGAAGTCATGGGTAAGGGGTCAGAATGAATTATGCTTAAGGAACATTCAAAGGTAATACAGTAGTTATATCTCATGAACTTTTGTCTATATTTTAACAAATGAAAAATAATGTGGTGAAAGTAAATTTTTGGCCAGTGTGTTATCTAGTTAGTCAATGCTAACTGTTATGCTAGGTGAACCCTGAAATCTCAGTGGCTTAACATGATTGAAATTTATTTCTTGCTCATGTCACAGCTGGATGTAACCATGCTGTTTGGAACATATGACCTCTAATGTTGTCATAGCAGGGGAAGAAATCAGTTGGAGGGTTACTTTGGATTTTTTTTAAAAACCAAAGATTTAAAAATTAAGTTTCTTTTAAAAATCCGAATCAAAAATGACTACATTATTTTTGTCCTCATTCATTTGATTAGAACTCAGTCACATAACCCTTACCTACCTGCAAAGGAAGTTGGGAAATGCAAAGAAATCCATGCATATTCAATGAGCATTATTGGTTTGCCCTTAATAGATTATCAATGTGCCAAGTGTCTCTAGGGTGTCACATGCTGAAAATGAACTCTTTGGACCCAACTTCAGTGTTGTTTTACTGTAATAATCCCTTTGCAGTACATCTGGGAATTGGTTGAAAAGTCTTGATCTTCCTCTTCCATTTTCATAAAAAGTTGTCAAATGTTGCTGCTACTACTACTACTACTACTACTGCTACTACTACTACTGCTGTTGCTGCTGCTGCTACTACTACTTCTACTTCTACTACTGCTACCACTACTACTACCACAATAGATCCTCATTCTAGATCAGAAAACTAAAGTGTTTGGCTTCCAATTCTTACCTAAAAATTAGTAGAGATATTGGACATTTGGAAATGAGTGTGTGGTTCTCCTTGAAAGTTTTTATAATTCTTGTTCCAGCAGTACCAATCTAAATGCTCAATGGCTCCTGAGATTATTCACTCAGCTTTCTCTCTACTATCTCTCTCTCCCTAGCCCTCCAGACTACTTTCCGAGTGTTGTCCTTTGATTTCATACCTGAAAGTCCTAATGAAACCTATCACTACATTTGTCATTGGGTATTTTATAATTTGTACATTGTAATTTGTAATGCACACACTCTCTCAATGGTCGAGCTATGAAACCTGCAACTAAGAAATTTCTGTCAATATTGAGATGGAGAAGAAATTGTCTTATTTTCAAGAATGTTGTATTTTATTCATTTGTTTTTCTTCAAGTTTTCTTTTTTGCTCTGACCACCAGCATGCTCAGTCAAATTGGGGTTCAGCTAGAACAGGGGGACATGGAGGACTACAAGTAAGTGCTGCACCAACCTGTCTCTCATGCTGGCTCTGTTTTTAGGTTTATATTTTTGCATTTTGCATTTTAATTTCAATATTGTACTATGTGTTTAAAGGTCGCTTTAAATCACATATGCCAAAAGGGGACTTATAAATTCACCCCAGGGCATCGGTGATCCCAGAAATTCCCAGGGGTAATTATTATAAAGTCTCTCTAGAAACAGGAAGTTGGGGCACGTTTGGTTATGAGGCCAAACTTAACAGAAAAATATCCCTTTCTTGGGTGTTCTTGCCTGCATATTTTATTAACGAGCAGGCTCACAAGACAGGATGTTTATGGGAAGTAAAGAGAAATGTGACTGCCCATTTAATAAAGAACAAAAATAAATTACAGAACATCCTTTTAGGATTCACAAAGGAATTTTGCATTCTTCTGTTCTAGAGGGTATATTTTATATCTCATTTATGTATTATTGCTACACTAGTGGGTGGGGAGCAATGTGCCCTGACTAGACTGTTAATATCGCTATCAATATAGTATTCCTGGGTGAAAAAAATAGGATTTGCCCATTTCTCAGAATATGGAATGTTATAGATAGAGCAGTATTAGGTTGCAGATGATGACCTGGTTTCCACGGCAACACATTCATTATCTTATCTCATTCTTTCCTGAGATACCCAGTTTAACTGCTCTATCCCTTTTATCACACCTCCCTCTCATTAAACACTTACCAGATCCTCTTCTGTTGCTATGTAGGCAGCATAAAAGCTTTCGCAGCTGCTAGCTGAATGAAATGGGAAAACACATACATACTTCTGGAGTGTGTGTGGGGAGAGGAATTTCAGAAGTATTTCAGGATCAAGGGATACAAGTGGCAGGTATGAGTTCTATATATATACACACACAATGCACCCCCCTGCCATGTTTTGCACAGAAATGCACCCTGTTTGGGCAAGCAGAGCTGCCATGTGTGTTGGCTTGATGGAGTCTGGGTTCTCCTGACAGTGTGACAGGCTATTAATCACATGTGACCGAAATAGCACACAAAGGAGGGCACTCCTGCTTTTCTCCTTCTCCTGGGGGAAATGGCTGATTTGCTGAAACTCCTCTTCTTTGCATCCTTCTGATTTTTTTTCTTTAGGCATTGTCTTTGTGTCATCCTTTATCCTTCTTGGAATACTTCTTAGAACTGCAAAGTAGGTGTGCTGTCTTGGGTGGGTGAAGTCCTGGGAACTAAGTCAGTGAAGGAAGGATTACATGGAAACATAGGTGCTTGTTTCACATTGAATTGCTTCCTCCTAAGATCCACTGAGAGAATGCTATCACTTCATAATTATTATCTTAATGACTTTGTCTTATTTAGGAGGAGGAAGTAGGTCATATTTAAGATTTAAGGCATAATTTTAATGGCCAGATCATGCTGATATGTAATGCTTGTCTTTGTATGGTTTACAGATATATAATCCCTGCATGTTGATTATGTTTTTACACATTTATTTCGAAGTGAGCTCATCACATGCTGTTCTGTTGGAAGTTTCTGATATCAGATAGTGAGACCTTATGGTCAGAGTTTGCTGACACATGCCCTTGTGAGAAATGTTTTGAGCACTTGATATTTGATCTGCCCCTGATGAGAAATAACCAACTTGAATTAATGGTGCCTCTATCCCAAGGGCATAAGGCTATATTGGCTTTGCTCTTCATTGTGACTGAGGTTGGAGTGCAGATGTCTGGAATGGGGACTATGGTAGGGAGGTGATGGGATAGAGGCCAGTTCAAACCCAGGAGAGGAGAGTTTAACTATGTTCTTAAGTAGAAGTCAGCAACCTTTTTTTTTTTTTTCTGTAAAAGACCAGATAGGTTTTATAGGTCATATGTTTTCTGTTGCAACTATTCAACTCTGCTATTTTCTCATGAAAATAGTCACAAATAATAGATAAATGAATTAATAGGTCTGTGTTCTAGTAAAACTTTATATATATAAAATAAATAGTTGGCCCTATTTGACTCACAGGCTATAGTTTGATGACCCCAATTTTGGGGAAGGTTACTGAGTATACACAGTGGTTACTGAAATGTATCTTGATCAAAAATCTAGCAAGTAGAAAAAAGGAGAAGTAGTGGTAAAAACTGACAATAAAGTGATAATTTCTGTATGCCAGTCACTCTTCTGTTTTACATGCATTAACTCATTGCATCTTCATAGCAACAACTCTAAGAGAAATACTGCCTTATTGATTGGAAAACTAACAATAACTTGACAAATCTATTCTAGTTCTTGGAACTTCAGTTGCCTCAATAACAAGATAAGCACAATAGTACCTCTCCATGCTGGACATTGCCTGTTGATTCTGAGTTCTTCCTCGTTTTATGGGGTATGCAAAGGTGAAAAGTACATTTTCTGTGCCCTTTGTGTAAACAATGTTCTGGTTTGGAGCCTGCTAGTGCAAGACATTCATGTAGGTTGGGAAGAGATGAGTGTCCTCGTCGCCCTCTGAGTGTGGTAGGCAGCCGGGCAAACATACCGAATATGATATTTGCAGTGGCTTCCGGGTGAGCTTCTGGGAACCCTTACTTCAGTGTGGCATGCAGGTGCCATCATTGTCAGGTGCTTCCTGTGATCATAGTATGTTCTTTTTCAAAACCAGGAGTAGTTCTCACTGGCCTTTGTTTTTTTTTTAAAGATTTATTTTTTATTTATACATACAAGCTGGGGTACAGGCCAGAGGCAGCGAAAGGGCTCACCAGAGACAGAGCGGATAGAACAGGCAGATCAGAAACACACTGCTGAGGGGAGCAGCTGGTAAGGCAGGAGAGGTCTGCCGCGCCATGTGGGATTCTCCCCGGCTGGGCATCGAACTCGCGTCGCCGCTGCCGACAGCTCCACAGCGCAGTGCTCAACCGCTGCGCCACTGGGGAGGCCCCTCTCACTGGCCTTTGTTCCCCAGCCCTGTATTGAATAATATCCCTATTAACTCCCTTTCTGCTAAAATAGCTAAAATGGTTTCTGTTCTCCTGAGTAAGCTCTGACTTGTAGATACTTCCTCATACCATCTAACTACTTCAGGCTGTTGGGAAGATTACATGGAAAAATGCGTGTAAAGCAATTAGTATGAAACTGGTACACAGTAGGTACTTTATAGGTACCAAGTTTTCCCTGCATTTTTAAGAAAGAGGATCAACCCCCACCTTGAAATAGAGAAATAGAGACTAGTGAAGGATCTTCATACAACAGACTAGGAGACCTTGGTTGAACCTTCATATAAAAGTTGGTTTCCATGACACCTGGGCTGGGGCTCTCACACAGCTGCTGATGCGCAGCTGAGTCGTGGTAGGTCTCCCAAATGTCTAGATCCAGCTTTGTGTGCCGCTGGTGAGATTTAGTCTCTGCCAGGTGTGTTGGAATGCCAGCTCTGCTCCCTAACTGTGATGGTGACTTTCTTTATGGCGTTTACTCTGAATCTCATTAAAACATCCCTACTCAGAGCTATCCCTAGATCAAGCTCCTGTTAATACCTGCCAGGAAATTTTCGCAACAATTTTCTAAGTTGAGTCAATGAATAGAAAGCACCTCCCTCCATACTGTTGAGCTTCCTCTGGAAGATAATTGGTATAGCTTCGGCCTTATGTTCATTTCTCCACTGGCCTCAAGTAGGCTTGAAATAAGCCATGCTGTGGCTGGGGAACAGCAAGAAATGCTGGCAGCCGAGCTCATTTCCAAAGGCTGCTTGGCCGCTGCATTTTGGCACTTTCACAGTCCTTCATGAACCACCTCAGCAAAGTTGGGCTGTAGGTGAAATTTGGTCTGACTTCAGCGTTTTAAATCTTTTGGCTCTTGCAAGGGTGTCTGCTGAGAGGCTGTGTCAGCCTCTCTCTTCCTCAGCCCCACTGCACCAGATTCTGTTCTCTCTTCCTGCTAGGGCCAAGGTATAGAAATAAAGCAAATCATGCCTTAGATGTCCTCAGTGTTCTCTGATTTTTAAACCTCTTCTCTTCCTTTGGAGTTCCCTTCTTTATACTTCTGCCGCTTAGTGCTCTTGAGTGACTTCTCATCGCTGTGTCTTATTTCTGCGGATTTGTACATTTTGAGACCTACGCCCCAGGGTGTGGGAAGCTCTGCTGCCTCATCCATTCAGCACACATACAAGATAGCTTGTGGGCACATTGTCGACAGTGGGGACAGGAATGAACAAATGTTCCTGTTCTCAGGGAGCACTGTCAGGAAAGCATTCCCTTGCAGGGCCAGCTTGACTGGGGGAGCTTAAGCTTCAGGAGGGCCATGGATGTCGGAACAGGCTTGACAATGATGCGGGCAAAGCAGGGGATGCAGTCCACACTGCAGGCGAGGAGCAGAGGGTTTCCATCACTGTCACCTCCTGTGCTGCCACGACACCTTCTGAGAGATTCACGAGCCCTTTCCCACTCATGGGACCTGCTGGTGGCCGGGTGGAGTGCTTTTGTTTGAGAGTTCAGCTGCAAGACAGCCTCATCCTGGGGGGCTGAGGAAAGTGCTCTTGAGAAATATAATAGCGAGAGAGGGACTCACACAGGGAGGCTACCAAAGCAGGAGCTGGGAACGGATGGGTAGAAGAGCCTTTTAGAGCCAGTCTCTGCTCCTGAACAAGGCAGGCTTCTCCTAGACACCCACCATGCCAGCAGGGGGCTCCAGCAGGCGGGGGTGGGGGTGGGGGTGTGGGAACTGTCCCTCTGTGTGTCTGCGATTACAGCAAGCAGGTTACCCCTGGATTTCCCCGGGGGCCTCTGGATCCCTGGCTTGGCCCCTCTGCAGCCACTAAGTAGCTGCTCCAGACTGAGTCTGAGGCTGAAGCCCAGTGTTGAACATGAGGCGTGCCAGGCAGAGAGAGGCAGTCTGGCAGAATTGCTCTGTCCCAGGGCTGCACCTGGGTACATGACAGAATCCGGGCCACAGACTACCAGGAGACAAAATGCAGTGTCACAGCCTGGAGGAGGGAGGCGTCAGTTCCTCTGGAACTGGCTGAGCAACATGCCAGTTCCAGGGCAATTCACAGGCGAGGAAGTGATGTCTGGCCTCAGAGGCCTGGTTCAGAGGCATTAGGATTGGGGAGATTTTGTAGTTTGGGTCCCCTGCAAGCACACCCTGAAAGAGGGATTTGGTAAGGGGTTTGGGCAATGATGTTGGGCAGCAAAGTCAGGAGGTGGGTGGGAGAGGATAATAAAGGGAGCACTGATTAGCAGGTCTCTGCATGGGCAACGGGGGTCAGTCCCGAGAGGACCTGTAGGCACGCGATGTAGGGCTTATCTCAGAGTGTCTCTCTGAGGGCAAGGATGCTGCGGTATTTACCCCTTCTCAGTGCGTGAATGCTGAATTTACCCCTCGACGTCCCAGCACCGGGCAGCTCTTGGGACATCAACTCCCTGGCACTTCTGACCTGTCCTCAGCCTGGGCTGATCGCACTCGCAGGAGCCGAGAGTGGGAATTACGAGAAGAGACTGCAGGTGACCTCCAGGGTGAATCAAGAGGATATGGGTCAGGTCCTGACTCTTTGTGCTGTGGGAGCCCAGAGAAGGAATAGGGTGCCCATGAAGCTCCCAACTCAGGAGGTTTGGCCACAGGGTGCTGCACACTCTGGGCCTGGTTCCACTTCTCCAATCTCTGTTCATTCTCTTTGATGGAGGTGGGAGGATCTGAGGCATTTCCCTCAGGACTTCAAGAAGATGTGGTTTAAATACGCAATGGAATACTGGTCGACAATCAAAACGATAAACTCATGACATTCGCAGAAACGTGGTTGGAGGCTGGAAGGGATCATGCTCAGTGAAATAAGCAAGAAGAAAAAGAAAAATATCAGAGGTTTTGTTTATAGGAGGAGTGTAGGGGAACCAAATAAGGGATCAGGGAAAAAATAACAATAATAATATATAAAAAAACAGCAGACAACCATAAATCAGAGACATTCAGCGAGGGAGGGGGAGGATAAGGGCTCAAAACGGGGGAGAAAAGAGCACAAGGGACTATGGTGATGGCTCATGGGTGAATCGGTGGTGGTAACCTATGGGGAATGCCTAAAAGGAGAAAGCCTACAAGCATGCATTGTACAAAAATGAACAATGATGTTTTATATATACATATATAAAATTTATTAAATTTATATATATATATATTAAAAATTAAAAATAAAGACTTCTTTTTTTAAAGATTTATTTATTTATGCATAGAAGCTGTGTTACAGGCCAGAGGCGTGGGGCGGCGAGAGGGTTTACCAGAGACAGAACGGGGAGCAGAACAGGCAGACTGATGGAAATACACTGCTGAGGGGAGCAGTGGGTGAGGCAGGAGAGGTCTGTCGCGCCATGTGGGAATCTCCCCAGCTGGGCGTTGAACTCGCGTCACCACTGCCAACAGCTCCACAGTGCAGTGCTTAACTGTTGTGCCACCAGGGAGGCCCCCCCAAATAAGGACTTCTTATTGTACAATCCTATCCTAGAGTGAAGTGAAAAAAAAATATATATATATTGTTTGGTTTGTGTTAATTGGGGTAGATGTGTGTGTCGTGTACATGTTTTTATACGTATAAAATGTGTTGTACATCTTATGTATCTAAATCTGTATGCGTTATTGATTTTTCAGTAAAATAATACTAACCACAGTGGAGGAGAGTCATCATTTTAATGTACGCCAGTCTGCCTGTTTTAAACACTTGGTAATCCAATCCTGTGCTGGGTTTATTTTGGTTCAGTACCAGTCAAAAGCAACGATGTCTGCTATGTCTTCTGTGTTTTACCTCTGGAGTTTTGTGTTTATTGCTTAGTGCTTTGTGTTTATTACTTACCTACTTTACAGGGTACTTACAGGGGAAACTACTTAGACAATCTTTTATTTTTGAACCATCTCATTTCCTGGCAAAATGCATTCATATTTTCCCGCTATCTTTCAAGGTAGGAATCTAGAGTGGTCATTTTTTTTTTTTAATATACCAGGGAGAATGTTAGAATTGTACTAAAGGAAATGAAATGCATTTGGCCTCTCCTTTCAAATCCCTTTGTGGTTTTCTTCATTTATGAAACGGGAATGATACTGTCTACTTCAGAGGGCGATTGTCAGTATGTAATGAGATAATGGATCAGAGAAGACTGCTAGTCTCCAAGGTCAGACTGGCTTTAAGGAGAGACTGAGAGTCCCCGACTCAGGAACTTGGCAGAATGCCACCCAGTGGGTGTGTCAGAGCATGGGGTAAGGTGGTAAACAGCTTTACTCCAACTGACATGTAGCCCGAGACCAGCCCTGTGCACAGAAAGAGTTTCCTGCAAGTCATTTAAATCCATCGGCTGTGCCACTTAAAACTTTTACTAGAAAGAGAGAGTGAGCGAGGTGGGTCTGGCATAGAGTAGAAAGTGCTAACAATATGTTTGGACAGCCCATGCGGCCAGATGCCATTTTTGTAGCTCTGCAAGCATCATTTTTCTTCCTCTGCAGGCTGTTTTTCTATGGGAGACATTGTTACCCTGAGACCCTGAAAGGCGCTTACCCCAATAGTGGTGGAATAAGCATTTGAGGCCAGGTATGTCTGATGCTTAAGGCCATCCTCTTTTTTTTCCACTGGTGCTATAGCAGGAGAAAGAAATCTTGTTGTGCTATGTAAAGAAGTCTAAAATTGTTACAGTTTTTGTGCTGCCATTTTGCAAGGAAGCAGGAAATATAGGAGGCCTGGCTCATTGGCTGAGTGTCACAAGCACCTGATTTACTGATCTGGCAACACTCTGGAGCACAGACTTCCTCTTGATGCCTAACAAGTGACTCTGGGTGCAAGCGTGCCTTTCTCACGTGCCCAGGATTCCTCTCTTGACTTCAGAATTAGGTCTCACTCACATGTCTAGTGCCTATTCCATGTACCCATTCTTTGCCTGAAACACATCCATTTCTCCTCTCCTCTTATGTCTCTCGTGATCTTGCTCTTGTTCCCTTTCTAGGACCCATATCAATCACCTCCTTTTCTAAGAAATCTTCCTAGACCTTCCCAAGCAGAATTTACTACTCCTTTGCATCACTGCCAAGCCTATACCATAAGTCAAACGTGTACTTAACTCACGTTGCTATTTATTACTGCTATTTATTTGTTTAATGCAGAGACTGAGATAACAGCAAATATCTGTGTGTTCCTCTAGATTTCCCAGCATCCTTTGCAGCTAGCTTGGGGCCAGTGATGGGGTTCTGGTCAATGGACACAGGCAGTAGTGTCACTTGTGGGCCTGGCCCTGGAAATAGTCTCACAGGACCCTCCCGACTCTGTCTGACCTTCAAGATGATTATAACTATAGCTTTTGTAATTATAGGACAAGGGAAGACCTCCCAGCCAACCTACAACAGGATGTGATGTGAGCTTGAAATAAATTTTATTAAGTCACCAAATAGTTGAATTTATGGGCAGGTGAATGGCTATTAATTACTCTGATTAATAGAGTATCTGTTTTCCTGATTACTTTTGAGTTCCTTGTAGATAGCGACTGTTTTCCTACGTATCTGGGTGTTCTTAACACCTAGTGAAGTTACAGTAACCAGGAAGGAACAATGAAGCCATTTTTCGTGTGGCCAGTTTGTGCACAGCCACAGCTTACAAGGTCCAGTGGCTCATTCTCACCTTGGCTGATAGTGAGGCAAGAAGATCCTTAAGTGGCTCCTACTTTATCAACCTGGGCAGGTCCCAAAGCCAGTCACCCAAGGGTCAGCTGATAGTCTGCATCTTGTGTCTTCTGCACCAGTTTTCTTCTCCTTCCTTAGAATGTTTTCTGCTTTGGAAAAATACTGACAGAACATTTGCTTTTTGTGTTCAGAGTGAAAATGCAATATTCCTGCATTATCCTCCTTCATTAACTCCACTCTGGTTTTCAGAAGTGAAGAAACAGGAAGGTCCTTTTTCTCCTTTAGGACATGGTCTGACCGCAAGACTGATAAGTTCAGAGTTTCCCATGACCTTTCTGTTCAGTCTAGGAAAATGGTGGCTACAGTCTTTAGGGAGTGAAGAAAAAACAAAAAAACTACAATTACCATTTTGGAAAAAATATCCAACCCCTTCTATTACTCAATGCTTCAATCTTTATTGAAATGTGAGACTTTACCCACTTAGCTAAGGTCTGTACTTGGTGGCTACATGCCTTTTGGGGAAGTGAGTGATAGTTTTATTTTTCTTTCTTTACACTTTCCTTAGCCTGCTGACATATTTGTTCCTAGGGTAAAAGATGATAGAGAGTGGAGGGGAAGAGAAACTAGTAGAAAGTTTGGATGTAACTGATGACTGGTGGTGTCTTTCCCTGATTCTTCATCCTCTGAGTCTAGAGCCCACTCTCTTTTCCTCTAAAGACACTTTTATGAGTTATTTGGAGCTACTTGGAAATTCCTTTTGTTTGGGTCCCTGTTTTACAAAACCATTGACATCTAACAGATGACCCCTAGTTCTCTGGCAGTTATCTTCATCACCTTCTTGTTGGGGTGCTCCTAATCCTCCAGTTTTTGGAAAGCTATGAAGACAAGCTGATGCCTTGATTTTAGCTTTGAGGCCCCGAGTAGAAAACAGTTTTATGGTACCTGGATTTCTATCCTATGAACAGTGAGATTATAAATGGGTGATGTTTGTGCTACTAGATTGGTAATGATTTATTACACAACATTGGATATAAATATAGGGACTAGGAGGAGGTGTTCTGGCTGGCCTGTGTAATGTCCTCCTACATTGGGACCATGGAAAACACACATCCTTTGTGCTGACAAAATCAGAAACGCACATATACCAATACATTCAACTTTAAAAGACACTAAATCAATTTGCCAGATAATGCTTCATGATTTCTGTAATTTGGGGGACAAGGGTTATATTTCTTTATGCTGAGTTTCACAAACTGCAGGAGACACATACTAGGCAAGAACCCCTTTCATTACTGAACTTGAGTCTGTGCACTTGAGTGAGAGTAAGGGAAAACAGTCAGTCTGCTAATTTCCTTTGGTCTCTTTAGGGACTTCCCCAGGAGGTGCCTTGCTCATGCTGTGTTGTCCCAGGGATTAGAGTGAGTCACTGTGACAAACTGTACAGGGTCAGTAAAATGAGAAGAGAATAGGCTAGGAGCCCTTTTCCCCAGACAGTCCCTGGTTCACTTGTCTTTAGCATATTTGCGCGTCTTCTCTAAGACAGCCTGGTTTTATTTCTGTTTTCACTCAACCTCCTCAACTGGGGACCAGTGGCCCCCAAGTGACCAGGGTGACCCAAGCTTGGAAGTTGACTGCCAGTAAGGGAGATCACTGGTTAAATGACTTGCTAGACAGGATGGTCTCACAATCGCTCTTGACAATCCAGGGAAATTTCCCGAGTGGAAAGAGAAGGTATTCAGTAGACAGCTTTATCTAAAACAGTGGTTCTCAAGCTCTCGCCTGCAGCATAGTCCCCTCTGGGCGTGATAAAGCAGCTGCTACTGGGTCCCAGCCTAGAGTTCAGTAGCCTGGTGTGGGGTCTGGTAATGTATATATCTAATTTCCCAAGTTGCTGAAGCTGCTAGTTTGGACTCTACATTTTAAATATCATTGGTATGAAAATATAATTTCTTAGAACGTTTTCTTTCGTTCTATATCATAACATCTTTTTTCACATTTGTGATTTGCCTGCAGGAGTCAAACAACATGGAAATGGTTCTCAAACATTTTCCTTTATATCCAGCGTTTTGTTTGCTATCTAACTTTGGCAGGCATACCTGTTGTATCTTGCTGTCTTATTCAAAACTTAAATTTAATTTTAATTTCATTTTGTGTTAAAAAGCAGAAAATACTAACTAATGCTCAGGGCTATTGTCATCGTTAAATTAGTTGCCCTATGCAGAGTACAGAGAAGAAATGTGTGGGTGCTATTCTCTGCTCCCCAGCCCCACCTCTTGCTGCAGATATTTTGGGTGGGACCTGAGGGTTTAAAAACCATTTTAAGCACCTAATGGTTAAGAGTAATTTTAGACATAATTAATCCTGCGGAGGCTAGGTAGATGATCGTTTGGGAAGATGTTGCAAGGACATCAGAGGAAGAGAGCACTTAGCCTGTGAAATAACCAATATGCTTCTGAGAAATGACCGCAGCATTTTAAAAGTTCTTGTCTGTATCATCCACTTCTAGAAAAAAACTCCCAAAAGCTACTTTCGAAGGGTCCTACTTAATGTTTGCACTGTCCTCTTCTGAACTCATAGGAAGTTTACGTAGCAGATGAAAATCAAGCACTTAACTGAGGCCCCAGCAGCCATGACAAGGTTTCCAGGCAGCCAGCCATCTGCAAAATGTCTAGAAAGGCAAGTGTGTACCATCTTCTTTCTTTCTGGTTTCTAATTTATTGGCAGAGAAATGTTAAGTGGATTTTTAAAAAGCGTCACCATATTGCAGAAACAGATTGAAGGAAGATAGATTTGGGAGAATGAAATTTGTTATCGGCGAGAGTCCAGGTACCGAAAGGGAAGGCATGTGACTGACACCGTGGCCCGTACCATCTCACGAATAAAATGAAAGTTTCCGAGCTGTCAAGAGCCACACTAGTAATATTTATTGAGCAATTACTTAGGGTTTGCTTTTTATGAATTGTTTCACTCAACTTTTAGCAAACATCAGATTTGCTTACTATGATTATTCCATTTTCACAAGTCTTCCAAAGGTCATGCAGCCAAGTAGGAGAGTGACAACTTGAAATTGTGGGAATCAGACTCCAAATTATAGAAAAACTTAAAATAAGACTAAGTATTATTTTTGAGAAGGATTCACTAATCCTGTGATATGAACTGAATTGTGTGCCTCTGCCTTCACCTCCCATAAATTCACAAGTTGAAGCTTTAGCACCTAATGTGACATATTTAGAGACAGGGTCTTCAAGAGATAAATAAGATTGGGTGTAGTATTAAGGTGGGGGCCCTAGTCCAATAAGATTGGTGTCCTATAAGAAGAAGACGAGATGCCAGGAATGTGTGTACACAATGGTAAGTGACATGAAAACATAGTGAGAAGGTAGCCATCTGCAAGCCAGGAGAGAGGTCTTTGAGGACATCAAACCTGCTAGCACCTTTATCTTGGCCATCCAGCCTCCAGAGCTATGAGAAAGTAAGTATTTGTTGCTTAAGTAACCCCGTCTATATTCTTTTGTTATGGAAGCCCTCGCAAACACATATATCCCTACCACCTTTTTTTGGGTAGGGCATACATGGCCATTTCTTGACTTTTGATTTACTGTGATTGATGGAATCAAAGGTGAGCAGAGATGATGTAAGTGGAGGTTTGAGAAAACACTTAGGTGTTGTTGCTGGCTCTCTTTTGCTTGTGCTAGTACCATGATAAGGACATGCTCTATCTAGCTGGTCCAAGGAGGATGAGACACATGGAGTAGAGCCTTGTGCCTTGATGCAGTCACTTGGCTGAACCTGGTATAAACCAGGCAATTCCCAGATGCTGTAGTTAGAAGCCAACTGACCCCTGTATCTATGAAAAGTAGATGATCATTGTATTAGTCACCAGAGTTTTGTTAGACAGTATTACCACGGTAGTAGGTAACCATTATTCAAAGAACAGAATAGGGAACCTTACATAGTTTCTGAACAATATTTTCTCCGGCAATTGATAAGGAGTATATATAAACACACACTCACACATACATATGAATTTCAAAAAAGTAATTCATATATATGTGAATTTAGACATTCTCTTGGCTTTAATGGTTTTAACCATTTTAATGGTTATATTTATATGCAAATACATAAAATATGGATTAATTTAAAATATATAAATTTATATTTATATATACATATATAAGTGTAACCATTATTTTCCACTTCTTCAAAGATAATATATAAGAGAGAGAGGGGGAGAGAAAAAGAGAGAGAGAGAGAGAGAGAGAGAGAGAGAGAGAGAGAGAGAGAGAGAGAGAG